>SJYB01000301.1:0-33044 GCA_006408585.1 Antidorcas marsupialis | reverse complement strand
CCTGCACCGAGCCCCACTGCATAGACTCTGTTGCTGCCCCCTCCCTGCCCCCAACCCCGACCTGAGGTAGCCCCAGCAGCTTGGATCTCAGCTGCCTGAGGGGCGTGGTGCTGCTGTGTGTCTGCACCGTGAGGCTGGCGGTCCAGGGCCTAGGCTCCAGCACGCTCCAGGCACACAGGATGTGCTTCCTCAGTGTACTTGGCTCTGAGTTGAATTTGTTGGCGGTAAACTGAAGAGCAAAAAAGATCTTCAAGACCAAGATGATCATGATGGTGTGATCACTCACCTAGAGCCAGACACCCTGGAATGTGAAGTCAAATGGGCCTTAGAAAGCATCACTACAAACAAAGCTAGTGGAGGTGATGGAATTCCAGTTGAGCTATTTCAAATCCTGAAAGATGATGCTGTGAAAGTGCTACACTCAATATGCCAGCAAATTTGGAAGACTCAGCAGTGGCCACAGGACTGGAAAAGGTCAGTTTTCATTCCAATCCCAAAGAAAGGCAATGCCAAAGAATACTCAAACTACCGCACAATTGCACTCATCTCACATGCTAGTAAAGTAAAAAATTCTCCAAGCCAGGTTTCAGCAATATGTGAACCACGAACTTCCAGATGTTCAAGCTGGTTTTAGATAAGGCAGAGGAAACAGAGATCACATTGCCAACATCCTCTGGATCATGGAAAAAGCAAGAGAGTTCCAGAAAAACATCTACTTGTGCTTTATTGACTATGTCAAAGCCTTTGACTGTGTGGATCACAAGAAACTGGAAAACTCTTCAAGAGATGGGAATACCAGACCACCTGACCTGTCTCTTGAGAAACCTATATTCAGGTCAGGAAGCAACAGTTAGAACTGGACATGGAACAGCAGATTGGTTCCAAATAGGAAAAGGAGTACGTCAAGGCTGTATATTGTCACCCTGCTTATTTAACTTATATGCAGAGTACATCATGAGAAATGCTGGGCTGGAAGAACCACAAGATGGAATCAAGCTTGCCGGGAGAAATATCAATAACTTCAGATATGCAGATGACACCACCCTTAGGGCAGAAAGTGAAGAGGAACTAAAAAGCCTCTTGATGAAAGTGAAAGTGCAGAGTGAAAAAGTTGGCTTAAAGCTCAAAAACAAAGATCATGGCATATGGTCCCATCACTTCATGGCAAATAGATGGGGAAACAGTGTCAGACTTTATTTTTTGGGGGGTCCAAAATCACTGCAGATGGTGACTGCAGCCATGAAATCAAAAGACGCTTACTCCTTGGAAGAAAAGTTATGACCTGCCGGGGTCCAGCCCTGGTGGATCCGGGGAATTTGAAGCCAGGATGGAGTCAGTGATTGGGAAAAGGCTATTTAATTACAAGTATAAAGAGATTAGGAAAGAATAGTGTAGTAGGAAAATTAGTGGAGAAAAGATGCTGAATAACTTGGTTTATGTGGAAAGCTAATAAAATTCCAAGACAAGGAACTTGCACCATCTACGTTAGGCCACCAGTGCCTACTTGAATAGCTGAGGGTGCCCCACTTTGGGCTCCCTCTCGCGTGGGTCTTAGAAGCCAGGCCAAGTAAGTAGACTCAGAGAGCCTCCGAGCTCCAAGGGATCAGCCTGAAAAGGAGAGGGAGGGAGAGAGAGAAAAAGAGAGAGAGTCGACACGGGAGGGGGGCCAGATTTCCAAGAAACCAGTTCGAGAAGCTGGTCTGAGAAGCTGGTCCATCCTTTATTGTTCGGGAAATCTTTTTATACTTTTGGTTGTACATAGAGATCAATGGATAATACAAAGTTCTGCAGGGTCAGCAGCTCTGACCCTTATCAAGGCCAGGCTTTCTTTCTACAAATCTTTCCGTATACAAAGGGTCTCAGGTGATTTACATTATCTTCTGGCCGGGACGCCAATTAACATTTTATGGCCCTTTTCTGATAAGGAAGGGTCTGTCAACCAGAAAACTTATTTACCTTAATAATAGTGTTATTCTTTTCCAAAATAGTGTTGTTCTTTTCCAAAATCTGGTGCCACTCTCAGAAAGCATTAAATAGTTACATTCTTACATAGTAAGGACACAATAATTTATAACAAAGAGGAGTACAGTGATTTATAACAAAGAGAAAATTCATTAACTCAAAAGTCTAGTATTGCTAACATCAAAACTACTATATTCCTATTTCTGCATCCTGTTTACATTGATTAATATCTTCCCAGGTGCCTAAAAGATAAAGGATATGGAGGCCTGGCGGCAATCATTAACTCAACAATCAAACTAATTCTTAGCTGTAAAAGGCTCTATATCTTTAAGATGTTTTTAAGCTTGTGCCTCTCACGGTTGGGGGCTGTAAACAATCACAAGTTGTAAAAGTCCAGGGGAACCTGTCAGGCAAGTTAGNAACAAAGAAAGAGGAGTACAGTGATTTATAACAAAGAGAAAATTCATTAACTCAAAAGTCTAGTATTGCTAACATCAAAACTACTATATTCCTATTTCTGCATCCTGTTTACATTGATTAATATCTTCCCAGGTGCCTAAAAGATAAAGGATATGGAGGCCTGGCGGCAATCATTAACTCAACAATCAAACTAATTCTTAGCTGTAAAAGGCTCTATATCTTTAAGATGTTTTTAAGCTTGTGCCTCTCACGGTTGGGGGCTGTAAACAATCACAAGTTGTAAAAGTCCAGGGGAACCTGTCAGGCAAGTTAGAGAGCCATCAGAGAGATCTGAGCTGAGACACTTCTTTCATATGCAGGAGACCAGTTGGAGCTCTAAGTGAACTTTTTCCAGAGAAAGGTGGTCAGGGATAGCCCCCTGTAGTGTCAGAAGAGTGTAGTATAGCAGACAGTAAACAGACAGATTCTGGTTTCGGGGTAGATGCTCAGGCAGAGGACCCCTTGAGACCTGACTTGCCTTGCCCGTCAGGCCTCTCCGCATGGCCTTGTCATAGGTGGGATCTCCCGTGCTGGCTTCCAGCAATGACTAACCTAGATAGCATGTTGAAAAGCAGAGACATTACTTTGCTAACAAAAGTCCATCTAGTCAAGGCTAGATGGTTTTTCCAGTGGTTATGTATGGATGTGAGAGTTGGACTGTGAAGAAGGCTGAGCGCCGAAGAATTGATGCTTTTGAACTGTGGTGTTGGAGAAGATTCTTGAGAGTCCCTTGGACTGCAAGGAGATCCAACCAGTCCATTCTGAAGGAGATCAGCCCTGGGATTTCTTTGGAAGGACTGATGCTAAAGCTGAAACTCCAGTTCTTTGGCCACCTCATGAGAAGAGTTGACTCACTGGAAAAGACTCTGATGCTGGGAGGGATTGGAGGCAGGAGGAGAAGGGGATGACAGAGGATGAGATGGCTGGATGGCATCATGGACTCGATGGACGTGAGTCTGAGTGAACTCCAGGAGTTGGTGATGGACAGGGAGGCCTGGCGTGCTGCGAATCATGGGGTCACAGAGAGTCGGACATGACTGAGCGACTGAACTGCCTGAACTAAACTGAAGAGCATCATGCAGAGGCTGGGTGCGGGGCCCGCAGTCCAGGCCCAGTAGCTTGGTCTTCGTGGAGGTCTGGGCCCTGCACTGGCCCCTCGGGTCTGGGAGTGACCTGGTCTTCGTGGAGGTCTGGGCCCTGCACTGGCCCCTCGGGTCTGGGTTGCATGTGTGTCTGGGCACCTCAAGGCCTGCAGGGACCTCTGCATTTCACTTCCTTTTGTGATCTCGACCTTCCCAGCATCTTCCCGCCATTTTCTCATCCCTGGGCACACAGTTCACGCCCGATTCCCGGCTTTAGTGGCTGCTGAGTTACCTAGGAGACGTAACCAAGGTGAACCGCTTGGCAACTTTCTGCCTGGAGGCAGGAGGCACAGTGAGGGGCTCTCCTCTAATAGCAGGAGCTTGTGCACTTGGGGTCCGGGTGTTGGGGCGGGGGTGGTAGGTGCGGCCCGTGGGGGTGAGGCAGGGGGCAATGTGCTTGCTGCCGCCTCAGTCTGCACTGGCAACATTGCCAAGTGCGTGGGTTCTTCCGGGGGTTTAACTTCAGAAAGCTGTTTTGCAGACTAAGGACCAAGGAAAAACGAGGGCCTGTGCGTGCAGTTGGTGGGAACCCTGCTTCTTGCAGGGGATGCTCTTTACTGTAGCCTCAAATCACAGCTTTTGTAGGTCTCTCTTTAAAATGCTTTCAGGGATTTCCCTGGCAGCCAAGTGTTTAGAACTTCACCATCCAGGGCAGCAGGTACAGGATCCATCCCTGGTTGGGGACCTAAGATCCCACGTGCCTCGCGGCCAGAAACCAAAGCATAAAACAGAAGCAGTATCACACAGATTCAATAAAGACTTTAAAAACAGTCCATATCAAAAAACTATTTTAAAAAATCGTTATGCTTTCAGACAGGTCCTTAAAGGGGAACCCTGCACTGAATCCTCTTGTAGTAGAACCAGTCTCCACAGCGTGTCTTTACCTGTCTGATAGGCTTGGGTTTCGCGGGTTCATAAAGGTTACAGCGGTAAATCCTTACAGCTTTACACTGAAGAGTTACTGCTGTTTCTCTAAGTGACCAAGCTGGTGAGGTTCTGTGTGCATCTGATGTCTCTGTGATGTCTTTGATGTGAGAAGCCAAGCGGAAGGGTTTCCCAAGCCCCTTGATCTTGATTGAGAGGTCATTTTAGCAAGCTTGTCTTGGTTCCCTATTTCCCTTTCTGACTTTGTTCTAATTCTGTTTTTAAAAGTATCTCAAGCATAAAACCATTGTTAAAAGCTATATGTGTGTATATATATATATATTTAAAGAAGGTAAAGCTTTAACTCTGATATGTATGAAGTGTTCTCTTATGAAATATTTAACGCATTAATTAAGGATGGAACTAATCTGATGTTACAGCTCTTTGAAAGGAGAATTCAGAAGAAAAACACTCTTGCTTAAGTTCAAGAGTGCTGAGGTGAATTAACAGGCAGATACAGAACTGGTCAGTATTTACAGGGCAAGCAACAAGCAAATGCATCTCCACACACTTCCTCTTGAAGTCTAGGAATAAGAATCATTTGTATCACTATCAGTTTCCCACAGCTTTGTAGGGTCATGAAACAGCTCCAAGACAATGAAAGGCAGAAATAACCTGGAGAAGGGGGCAATAGACTGGATGCCTCGCTGTTTTCTGCTCATGTCAGAGTTTCTCCTGAGTCTTAAAAAACACCTAATTTTAGGTGCATAAGGAAACTACCCTGGGCTGACTATGGCTGTTCCCCGGCGCGGGTGCCGGACTGCTGGCTGCCTCCTGGGTGGTCTCCTGAAACTGTCCTGCGGGGTCTGAGACAGTGGACCAGCGATCTGGGGGCCCTCTGGGCTCCTCCTGGCTGCTCTTTGGGTAAAATAAGAAGCTAGCCCTCTATCCCCCTCTTGCTGCTGCTTTTCTAGAGCTGTAAGTAGAAGGTGGGAAGGAAGTTGATAGCCGTTTCCCTGGTTCAAACTGCTTTTTCTCTCCCGTGTCCTCTCTCCTCCCAGCCAGCATTGTTCTGATGCGTTTCTAGGTCAGTGGGGAGAGATCCGACACTGTCCCTCCTTCTGGGAATGTGCCTTTGAGCCCCACAGAGGGCCCTGGACTGTTAGTTTTTGAATTCATTTTGAAAATGTTCCCTCCAGCATTCTAGCTGACGAGTTTTCTGGCCACAAAAATCTGTGCGAGCCTCCGAATCTGTTTCTGCTTAATCCTTCTGGATCCTGGATTCTTCCGCGTCCACCAGCTAAGTCGGAACGTTCTGGAAGGGGCCAGATGGCTGAGGTCCTCACTCTCCCGCTGTCCTGATGCACACACCTGTCTCTGGAGGGCTCCCAGGCCCCTGATGTCCGAGTCCCTCTCATGTCGCCTGCCTGCCCGTCAGCTCCTGACCTGCGGGTGGGACAGGAGGAGCCCACGGTGGCTACTCCGCGGAAGTGGACGCCCACTGGCTCAGAGGGTGCTTGGTGTCGTTCTGACCTTTTCCTGCTCATCGCCTCAGCCGACTGGCCTGTTTAATCTTGTCTGAAATAACTTTTCCAGAATAGATGAGTTGGGAAGGGTGACCCTCTTTTCTTTGGAAATTTGTTTAATCTTAGTCTCCCCACTAATTTCATTTAATTTTTACATTTTTCTTTATTTTAAAAAATTGAAGTACAGGTGATTTATAATGTGTCAGTTTCCGGTATACAGCTCACAGTGATTCAGTTGTATACGTAAACATGTATCTGTATATATGTATATACAAATATATATATATATATATATTTTCAGATCCTTTTATAGGTTATTACAAGATATTGGGTAGAGTTCCGTATGCTATACAGAGGTCCTTGTGGTTGATATTCTTTACATATAGTAGCGTGTATATGTTAATCCCAGATTCCTCATCTTTTTAAACAAATAGGGTAAGTGATCTTGCCGCAGGGGGCCGTTCTGGGCGTGGCCGCGCTGACCCCGCCTCCTCTGCTGTGGTCCGCAGGTCATGGAGGCGGAGCAGACCAAGACGAGGAGCGAGCTGGTGCACAAGGAGACGGCGGCGCGCTACAACGCGGCCATGGGCCGCATGCGGCAGCTGGAGAAGAAGCTCAAGCGGGCCATCAACAAGTCCAAGTGAGCCGGGCGGGCGGGCCCCTGGGCTGGGCTGCTGTCCTCCCGCAGCGCCTCAGCCTTTCCCGTGGCCCCAGCAGCGCCTGCCCCGGCTCCCTCTGCATTCTCTGCACCCCCGGGCGGGGCTCCTCCAGGCGCGAGCCCCTGGGAGTACACGGGAAGGAATCTCAAGGGCAGGGCGTTGCCTGGGCCCTGGGCTGCACTTGCGTTTTGGGGAACTCAGGGCTGTGTGCCCTTGGCTCTGTGGCTGACCATGTGGACACGATCCTTCCCTTCAGTTTACCTGTCCGCACAGTGGGGGTGAGCTTTGTAGATAATACACATCCTTCAGAGACCCAGAGCTGATGAAATGGCGCAAGACTGGTTTCCTTTTTTTTTTTTTTTAGCGACAGGATGTGTATTTCCAAAGTTTCCTAGGTATTAAAGATTAGGAACAGTTAACCTTGTCCTACAGTAGGGTCTTTGGTTAAATAAGCCGTGACACTTCCACACATCGGACTAGTTTGTAGCAGTTAAAATCATGACGACATGGGTTCTGTCTTCATTAGGATTATGAATACGTTCAAAACATTTGTATGTAATAAAGGCAGGCCACAAAAGACATTGAAAACACAATTCCTCTGACACAAATTACATGCACACACAGATGGGCCCAAAGGACTAATTTTTTTAATGTGTCTGTGTATGTGTGCATTTATTTATTTGAACTGTTGTTAGTTGATTTACAATGTTGTGAAGGCTGGTTTCAACGGAGCTTTTCTCCAGCTCTTCTCATCACCACTCCTGTGAATTATCATCTGACAATGACCTTGGGGAAGACTCCCTGCAGTCCCTCACAATTGCTAGGCCTCCAAGCAGAGACCTGGAATGGGCTCGATTGCTCAGCCACAGACAGACCCCCAAGCTTCGCGGTGGTTGAGGGGCTCAGGAATAAAGTGCTTGCCTCCCCACGTTCCGCCGACCCCCAAGCCCCTGAACGGAGCCGGTGTGTCCCCGCCGGCTGGCCCAGAGCCCACGGCGTGGTGGCCCCTCCCACGCTCTCCCTGCCCTGTGGCTTGGGGGGTCTGCGTGCGATCCGCTTTCTCTAGTCCCACGCGGAGTCCCGGAGGCCAACCGAGCCCCCCACCCCCCCGGCCTGGCGGAGGCCCCGCGGTGCCCAGTGAGGCTCGGTACCCCTCCCCGAGTGAGCTCCGCAGAGCTGGGGCCCCCTCCCTGCTGGGCGCCCCCTGTGGCCTTAACACCCCTGGGGTGGGCCCCCGGCCTGCGTGGGCCCCCGTGCGGGGCTCCTGTGTCTGGAGATGGGCCTTCTGGCGCCTCTGCCCTGGGTGAGCATCTGTTACGGGTCAGGCCCGGGGGCTGGATCTCTCCCCGCTCCCCTCACGGCCCCGCTAGAGCCGAGTAAATGCTGGCGGGCGGCTCAGTCGCTGCCCCAGACACCCCCGTGGGGCGTGTGGGGGTCACTGCTGACCAGGCTCTCACGGGTTTCCTTCCGTCTGCCTCCCACAGGCCTTACTTTGAACTCAAGGCGAAGTACTACCTGCAGCTTGAGGTACGTGTGGCCTTTGGCTCTGAAGCGGGTGGGTAGGCCACGTCTGTCCTCCGAGCCCCCCTGTCTGTAGTGGGCCTTCAGAGCGCCCCACGGCCGCCAGGTCGGGAGACACGTTCCTGACCGAGGCTTTGGCTGCTCGCACGGTGCCCTCTGCAGCCCGCGGAGCCTCTGCGTGTCTCTGGCCGAAGCGTCCTCGGTCTGGGGTCCTCCGCACGGCCCGGCCCCGGGGAGCTGGCCGGCGCCGGGGCGGATTCCGGGGCGCCCCAGACCGAGGGAACCCAGGCTCCGCGGGCGTGCCCAGCCCTCCGGCTTGCCACACGCCCGGGGGGGGGGGGCTTCCACGGCCCGGGGCTCAGGCGGCCGGACCCCCACCGCTGCCTCCGGGGAGGGGGCCCGGGTGGCCACCAGACTGGAGGCCGAGCGCCGGTGCACGGAGCCCTGCGGAAGGGGGACCAGTCCCCGGCCGCGGCCCTAGGGGTGAGGGCCCGCGCCACCCGGAGCCTGGCCTGGCCGCGGGGGCGCGCCCGCGCTCACCCCCCACCCCGTCTCCCGAGCAGCAGCTGAAGAAGACGGTGGACGAGCTGCAGGCCAAGCTGGCCCTGGCCAAGGGCGAGTACAAGACGGCGCTGCGGAACCTGGAGACCATCTCGGACGAGATCCACGAGCGGCGGCGCTCCGGCGCCATGGGGCCCCGCGGGCGCGGCGTCGGCGCCGAGGGCGGCGCGGTGCCTGCCGAGGGCCTGTCTGGGCGCAAGCCGGAAGCCGACGCCGTCTCCGGTGAGTCTGGGGCGCGTGTCTCCTGCTCGGGCGGGATGCGGTGCACCGGGCGCTGCTAGCGTCCTGAGTCAGCACGCTGCGCTTAGGTAAGTTAGGGGAGTGACGCGCTTTCACCCCGGAGATTCCAAGCACTTACTAGGGCATCCGAGGCTCTGAGAAGCCCTGCAGGGGAGGAGCACCGTCGGGCACAGGGACTTGGGGGGCAGCTCTGATTCGAGCCCTGCCACGACCAGGACACGGCGTGGGCCTCGGCCTGACTTCCCGTTCCTTCCCCTGTAAAGTGGGGCGCGTGATGGTCCTGGCTGTCCGCTACAGAGAGGGGTGGTCAGGACTGACTGGAGGCGCTCTGGCCCCTGGGGTCACTCCACACGTGGTGTCTCAGCGTGGGGACCTGCTCCCAGGGCCACCCCTGGGAAGTGGATACAGACGGCTGCTGTAGTTCCTTCCACGTCAATTCGGAAACCCACCCTAGTGCCCCAGCCCTGTCTGCCTGCATGCCCTTCTTTGCCTTTTTTGAGGAATACTGGCTGTTGGCTTTTCCCCCACGATACTTCCTCAGTTCAGTTCAGTTGCTCAGTTGTATCCGACTCTTTAGGACCCCATGGACTGCAGCACACCAGGCCTCCCTGTCCATCACCAACTCCCGGAGTTTGCTCAAACTCATGTCCATTGAGTTAGTGATGCCATCCAACCATCTCATCCTCTGTTGCCGTCTTCTCCTGCCCTCAATCTTTCCCAGCATCAGAGTCTTCAAATGAGTCAGTTCTTCACATCAGGTGGCCAAAGTATTGTAGTTTCAGCTTCAGCATCAATCCTTCCAATGACCACTCAGGACTGATTTCCTTTAGGATGGACTGGTTGGATCTCCTTGAGTCCAAGGGACTCTCGAGAGTCTTCTCCAACACCACAGTTCAAAAGAAAAGCATCAATTCTTCGGCACTCAGCCCTCTTCACAGTCCAACTCTCACATCCGTACATGACTGCTGGAAAAACCATAACCTTGAGTAGATGGACCTTTGTTGGCAAAGTAACGTCTCTGCTTTTGAATATGCTGTCTAGGTTGGTCATAACTTTCCTTCCAAGGAGTAAGCGTCTTTTAATTTTATGGCTGCAGTCACCATCTGCAGTGATTTTGGAGCCCCCCAAAATGAAAGTCAGCCATTGTTTCCCCATCTATTTGCCACGAAGTGGTGGGACTGGATGCCATGATCTTAGTTTTCTGAATATTGAGCTTTAAGCCAACTTCTTCACTCTCCTCTTTCACTTTTATCAGGAGGTTCTTTAGTTCTTCACTTTCTGCCATAAGAGTGGTATCATCTGCCTATCTGAGGTTTATTGATATTTCTTCTGGCAATCTTGATTCCAGCTTGTGCTTCATCCAGCCCAGTGCCTTAATTCAGGCAACAAACATTCAAGTGTGAGGGCCCAGTCAAAGAAAACTATAATTTGAGCAGCAGGGATGAGTCCTTTAGTGTACCTCATCTCGTAAACCCTGTGTGGAGAGGGACATGAAGCTCAGAGATGTTCAGTAACTTAACCAAGGGTACCCAGCAAGCAGCAAAGATGGGATGTGAACTCAGGTCTGAGCCCATTCTGTGTGCCCAGCATTAACAGTACTTCCATGGGGAGCTTCAGACTGTCTTTAAAGCCAGGGGAGGAGGGACTGGGATGTTGTTCAGAGCTGAGGTGACTTGCAAGCTGTGTCTCTGGCCTCAGTTAGAACGGCCCACAAACTGAGTGAGGCACAGGTTACAGAGGACCGCAAGGGAACTGTGTTCCTTTGTGGCAGACGGTGATCTCAGTGGACTCTGAGCACGTCTCGTGAGATGGCAAGCTACTCAGAAGGTGACCGAGGTCCCAGCAGAGACACCCTGCAGGACTGTCCGTCAGAGCTCCCGCGGCTCCCTCCGCGGGAGGAGGCAGCTCCGAGGCCTGGCTGGCTCCATCAGGACGTGTCACATGGGCCTGCCCTCCTCCTGGGCCCGTGGGGGTCCATTTTGGGGTCTAGGGTGGAGAAAAACCCGACCTGAGGCTGAATTCGCCTTCCATTCCACCTCAGGCAGTGTCTGGTGGCGGTGATTTCTGGGACAGGAGCTGCAGAGTGGCGTTAAGGATCCTGGCCGTTGGTGGGTCCAGCCTCCACCCTTCAGGGTGCTCTGGAGTCTGGTCTCGTGAGCTGAGGCGGCCATGGCCCTTTTCTCCGGGGTCCGGTCCTGCAGCTTCCTGGCCCTGTCTGCAGTGGGGACGCCTGGAGGGTGTGTCAGGAACTGGGCGGCCCTCGGTCAGACCTGAGTGATGGCTCTTCTCTCCCCTCTCCCAGTGGCCTCCGAGGCCTTCGAAGACGACAGCTGCAGCGCCTTTGTGTCTGAGGATGACTCGGAAACCCAGTCCCTGTCCAGCTTCAGCTCGGGGCCCACGAGCCCGTCGGAGATGCCTGAGCAGTTCCCCACGGCCATGCGGCCCGCCAGCCTGGACCTGCCCAGCCCCGTGTCCCTGTCAGAGTTTGGGGTGCTGTTCCCGGGGCTGGGCCCCCGCAGCGAGTGCAGCGGGGCCTCGTCCCCCGAGTGCGAGGTGGAGCGAGGTGAGCGTAGCCCCCTGCCTTGGGGGGAGGCAGGGACCCCAGGCTGGGCGTTTCGATCAGGGCCTCTGAACGCGCCGGTGTGGCTCCCAGTGTGATTTGCGCGCTCTCATCACACCAGTCCTCTGGACAGGCACCCCCGCTGGAGAGGCTTCTGCTTCCCGGCTGTTAGCGTAGGACAGGTCTCATCTCCGAGGGCCAGGGATGTCTACAGCTTCTCAGGGAGGGAAAGCAGGAGGCGCTGCTGTGGTGGAGGTGCTTCTGTGCCCCCTGGGCGTCTGGAGGTGCAGCTGGCTGGCCGGCTACAGGGGGGCCCAGGTGCCCCCTGGGACTGTCAGGACTCACTGCAGGGCCTTTCTGTTTCCACAGGGGACAGAGCAGAGGGGGCAGAGAATAAGACGGGCGACAAGGCGGGCGGCCACCGGAGGCAGGGCAGCAGCAGTGGCGACGGCGGCAGGAGCCCCCAGAAGCCCACGGGCCAGGCCCTGGAGGACGGGGTGCGGCGGCTGTCCCTGCGGGGGCCCGGGCGTGCGGGCCTCACGGACACACACCTGGTGCAGATCGGCTGACGCACCCTGGCCCCGGCGCGGGCCAGTGTTTATACATGAACCGAACGGAGGACATTGTGCCAATAATCACAAAATATATGCCAAATCCCAGCCCTTTCCTCTAAACCGCACGAGTGACGCTTCAGTGGGCTCGAGGGCTGGAGGTCTGTCTGCGGGGCGAGTGCTCCTGGGCTGGTGTGTTTCCCGGTGCAGTCAGTTGTTGCGGGCGGGCTGTGACCGGGTCCACGGCCTTTGTTGGAATGGTCCCTGTCACGGTGTCGTGCAACCAGTAACCTATTCCCAGAAAAGACCCTGGGCCAGCCGAGGGCCCAGGGAGCTGAGCCCCCAGCAGACTCAAGGGCCCACTTATTTGGGAAAACGGCCTTGTTCTCTCCTTTAGATCCCGGGGGGGTGGGGAGTGGTGGCTAAAGGGAAACAAGTGCACGCAAATGAAACTCAGATATTCGCAACAACGCTTTCTGATCCAGTGAAGGCTTAACAAAAATCCAAGGACAGAATTAATTTTCATCATCTCTGGTTTTCCAGACAGGGGCTTTTAAAATGTGTTTGCTGGGACACCTGTTAAAATCCTTTTCTTTGTCGAAGGTTGCCATGAGTTGCACTTTTTGGGGTGGGAAGGGTGAATGCTGTGTGGGGATGGGGGACTCGGGCAGGGGCCTGTCGTGTATGGGGGGCCTGTGGCTGCGGGGGGGAGGAGTCCTGTTGCGTAAACCTCACCCCACCAGCCAAGGGGACGTATTCTAAGACCCGTGCATGAGGAATGGTGGCCAGTGTCGTTCTAGATCGACAAGGTGTTGGTTTCTCTGTAGGCTGTAACTTTTAAAAATAAACAGTTATGTAAGGGTGATGCTGCACTAGTATTTCTGAAGCGGACGCCGTTCCCTACAGCTAGCCAAGGGAGTGGGCACAGGGTGGCAGAGGCCGTGGACAGAAGTGATGGTGTCTGTTACGCTAGCAGTGTTCAGTGTTGTAGGCCTGCTTTTCTTGTTTTCATGGCTACCCGTATTTAGAGCATTGTATTTTTTTTGTCCTTTTTTGTTAAGAAAACAGCACTTCTAAAAGAAAAAAAAAATTCACGTCTGTCAGCTTATATATGTCATCTGTAAATCTCTTCACACTGTCCTCTCTTTTTAATGACTGATACAGTATCCTAATTACAAGGTTATTTTGTACTTGTCTTAATACTTTGAGTGTAATAAAAATGGCTTAAGAAAATGTCTTTTTGTGACTTCAGATAGGGAATCCTGATACGGCCCGCATCTTCTGTTCGAGGCAGCCCTCTTGCCATGAGGAGGAGCATGTGGACACTGGTCACCTGTTCCTGTTTTCAGTGAAGGTCCTGGGTCCTGACAGTGTACCCCTGATTAGCAGGTGTGAACTGGAATTCCACTCCTGCTGCTACTGAAGCCGAGCAGTATGGAGACACGGTGGCCGTGAAATAAAGACAGGCGCTTAGGCTGGAGGCCTGGGCGTCTCCCGGTCTCAGCCACAGGGGCTGGTGAGTGACATGGGCAGCCCTGGGCGCTGGGCTTTGAAAAGCTCCCCAGCTGATTCTATTCTCTGTATCGGTCCAACCAAAGTCAGTCATCGTGTGCTCTGTTTAGAGCTCTCTACAGAATTCAGCATTGCAATACAGTAATTGTTTACATAGGTCTCCTGCATTGGGTTTTGAAGGCAGGGATTAGGTCACAGTTTGCATCTATGATAAAATCTTTAACACACAAGGCTCAAATCATGCCTATAATATACCTGTTATGCTTTAGATTTTTCTTTAAAGTCACGGAAAATTAATCCACCTAAAAGTGAAAACACTGAAGTATTTACCAAAATGAAATCTCACTAACACAACAATCTGCCACTGGCCTGAATGAAGAACAGACTTTTTTTTTTGGGTAAAAATGTGAATTTTGATGCAAGGCCTGAGTTCTGTTTTAGATGGAACATACCACATGAAGTTCTTTAATAATTTCTCTAGGTTAAACTATGCAGTTTCCATAAGTATAAACATTTTATTTCGATTAAAGGTCATAGAAATACAAAAGTTTTAATAGAGATGAAAAACTCCACTATTTTTAGATCTTTAAAATCTTGACTGAACATCATTCTACTCTAATGGATTTTTATGTAAACAATGGGGAATTTACACATAACAGTATCTTTCGACCCAATCACCATGTATTAAATTCTTAATCATTTTTTTTAGAGTGCTCTTACCGTAAGAACACTGAACTATATGGAGAAATTTAAAGAAAGGCTATACAAACTAAATTGTAACGTCTTCAGTGTCTCAGACTACTGCTTTCCTCAACCTGATGAAACGGCACTGATGGCTATACCTCAGTCCTCTTCAGCGAGTCAACGGGAGACAGGTGTCCAGCCTCAGCAACCTTCACTCTTAAGCATGAGCATCTCCACGCTGTAAAGTCAACTGTGTTTCTGGAACGCTTTATCCTTTCATGACCTCTGGGCAACAGTAAACACTTACAGTCATAAGTAACACAGAACTAAAATCTCACGGTAACACAATTCATTTGGTCATGTGTTGCCCAGGACACACAGGAGAGTTAACAACACAAGCAGGTTTACCTTACAACATGTGCTGCCAAAAGACAAACATAGCGTAAGTACTCCAGAGTAGCATCCCAGCCGCTGTTCTGCTCCGTGAGTCTGCACTTCCCTCGTGTGGTGTTGGTACGGGCGTCCATCTCAGTGCTTGACTGCGTCTAACCTTCACGATCATCTACACGCTTTCATATAACATGGCCCCTAAGTGCAAGCCCACTCTGTATACACACACAACCATGTAAACAGTACTTCTGAGTGACTACATACAGTCTCACCACACAGCCTGACTTCAGCACCAGATTCCACAGGAGCGTTCTGAGCGATTCTGCTCTGTTCTGACTGCTGCATTACAGTGTCCTCGAGATGTGTCCTCAGTTGCAGGGCTGATGTTTGGTGAGTGTAAGATCCAGCGACTGCTGAGGTTTCTGTCACTGCAGTTGAGTTGTCTTGATGGGGATAATACTATTAAAGTCCAAGAAAAAGGGTCCTTCTTGTTTAGGCAAGAAAGTACTGGGAATGATATTGTAGATCCCAGCAGGTATATTTTCTAGTTCCAGGTAGCAAAACCCACACCTATGTTCAGGGAAAATGAGAACAAGGTTTTTAAGTGATGATGCCCTAGAAAGCAGAGTGTGAATTAGACAGCAATCAAAAAGCCAACATTACCTGTAGTCACCACTAGACTTCCTCTGGAACCCATGGGGACCAGGGTCTCCCACCACAGAAACTGTTACAACTTCAAATCCAACACTGTACTGCCTAGCAGTAAAAAGAGAGTAAATCACTGCTGTTACTAAGTTGTCTCACACATATACCCAAAATCACTACAGCTAGAGTGCAGACAGACTGTTAAGTACATGTTTCTAAAGCTTCAGTAGGAGCAAACAGCACTCTGAGGCACACGCATACTATTGTTAATTACAGGAAATGTCATTTACCTTTTCAACTTGAAGCCATAAAGGTGGACACATTACGAAATTTACCTGAGACTGCATTTTTATCACAGGCTCTCAGAGAATAATGTAAAAATAGTGTATTAGGCCAAAAAAAAAAAAACAAAACCAAAACGAAACAAAAAACGAAAAGGAGAGAACCCTGAAATAAAATCTAAATTTACAGAAGAATTAGCCTATGGTAGACGTGACATTCCACATCAGTAGGGAAAGGATTATTTACGCAGGTGGTGATGACAAAAACTTAGAAAAAGAATTGTTACACTGTATTTCACGCCAAATATAAAACACAATCCATCTGTATTTAAAAAAAAGAAAGCTATAAAAGAACTAGAAGAAAATACAATGAAACTCTTGATATTAGGGCAAGACTTCCTGGCCACAGCAAAATAAACCAAAAGAAACAGGTTTGATTACTTTATAATGAAAAAAAATTTTTTGTTATGTGAGAAAAAAAATCTGGGAAAAATGCCTGCAAATATGTGAAGGGGTTAATATTCTACATACATACCCTATTCGTGCTTACAATTAAAAACACGAGCAGTGCAACAGAAAAATGGGCAAAAGATATGAATAAATTTACGAAGAGAGAAAAAATACAGTCAATAAACATGTTTCCATATTCAAGCTTCCTAGAAATGAAATACAAAAGGGCAATTATGTACCTTGTTTTGCCTATCAAACTGGTGACATTTCTGAAAATGATTGTAGAAAAATAGCTTAGTCCTATCTAAAGGATTAGTAGTTTCTTTCAAAACAGTCTGTAATTACCGGCAGGCAAAATTATGCCTAGTTTTATTCAGAAGCTGGTACTATTTTTATTTGTATTCTCTTTTTTAAACCTTTGAAAACTGTGAAACACAACACAACACAACACGTAAGAAATATGAGAGTGCACGTGAAGCATACGCAGCTTAGCCAAAGTGAACAGAGGCTCAGTTATCCCCGCGGCAGCGCCGTGAGGAGAGCCCTGGGCGCCCCTCCGGTCACGGCCCCGTCCCCAGCGCGAGCTCGCCTGCTGCTCCCACTCCTGCCCTGCCTGCGCTGTGGCTGCCTGAGTGTGCATCCTCAGCAACAGCTCAGTCTCACCTGTTCCTGGCTTCATGCACGTGAAAGCACAGTACACACTGTGTCGTGTGGCTTTCGTCGCTCAGCTTGGCCTCGGTCCCGAGACCCACCCAGCGTGTTGTGGGGAGCTGTTCTTTATTTTCACTGTTAAGCAGGACTCTACCACATGACTACTTTTATAGTCTTCTAAAAGCCATTGATAACCACTGGCTGTTCTAAATTTTGGCTTTTACAATGTATCGGCTGTTTGGATTGCTTCTCTTAGGACATGCCTGGTAAAAATTTTTATTTGTTATTCTTCAAAACCTACAGACTTTTTTCTTACTAACATAGGATATTTACAAATCTTTTCATGTGCTTGTTGTCTTAAGACGTCTTTCCTTCAGTTCAGTCGCTCAGTCGTGTCCAACTCTTTGCGACCCTATGAATTGCAGCACGCCAGGCCTCCCTGTCCATCACCAACACCTGGAGTTCACTCAAACTCACGTTCATCAAGTCCGTGTCGTCATCCAGCCATCTCATCCTCGGTCGTCCCCTTCTCCTCCTGCCCCCAATCCCTCCAAGCATCAGAGTCTTTTCCAATGAGTCAACTCTTCCCATGAGGTGGCCAAAGTACTGGAGTTTCAGCTTTAGCATCATTCTTTCCAAAGAAATCCCAGGGCCGATCTCCTTCAGAATGGACTGGTTGGATCTCCTTGCAGTCCAAGGGACTCTCTCGAGTCTTCTCCAACACAACCGTTCAAAAGTATCAATTCTTCAGCGCTCAGCCTTCTTCATGGTCCAACTCTCACATCCATACATGACCACTGGAAAAACCATAGCCTTGACTAGACGGACCTTAGTTGGCAAACTAATGTCCCTGCTTTTGAATATACTATCTAGGTTGGTCATAACTTTTCTTCCAAGGAGTAAGTGTCTTTAATTTCATGGCTGCAGTCACCATCTCCAGTGATTTTGGAGCCCCCCAAAATAAAATCTGACACTTTCCACTGTTTCCCCATCTATTTCCCATGAAGTGATGGGACCGGATGCCATGATCTTTGTTTTCTGAATGTTGAGCCTTAAGCCAACTTCTTCGCTCTCCACTTTCACTTTCATCAAGAGGCTTTTTAGGTCCTCTTCACTTTGTGCCATAAGGGTGGTGTCATCTGCATATCTGAGGTTATTGACATTTCTCCTGGCAATCTTGATTCCAGCTTGTGTTTCTTCCAGTCCAGCGTTTCTCATGATGTACTCTGCATATAAGTTAAATAAGCAGGGTGACGATATACAGCCGTGACGCACTCCTTTTCCTATTTGGAACCAGTCTGTTGTTCCATGTCCAGTTCTAACCTGAGGCTATTATCTCCTGTTTTCAGTAAGCTACCTGGAACTGAATTTTAGACTGGATGTGAGTCAGAGACCTGATCACCTTTCTTGTACATGGATATTAAATTATTCCAGCACATCTCCCTCACTTTTATGTAATACTGTCTTTAATCACAGGTGAAGTGTCCATACTAATATGTTTCAAAACCCTATTCTGTTCCACTAAGCTCATTTTTAACACAGTATCATTAATTTAAGAAAGTTAACTTTATCACAAACCTTGGTCCTCTTAGCTCGATCAGTAGTGGCCCCGTCTTTTCTATATGGAATTGGTAAATGGGGTTATTTTTGTGAGTCTCTTGGAAATTTCCACATCCTCCGGCACTCTGACCACTCCACTTTCCATTAATCTAATAAAACAAAGTCTTTGTATTAACAAAACTTCACATTCTAGAATTCTGCTTTAAAGACAATAAAATTCCTCTGCGCCTTTAGAAAGAAAAAAGGCAGCTCTCCACTGTGGTTCCATCATCTGTCTCTTCAGTGTGACCCTCCAAGTCAGCCCGGCCACCTTGCTGTCCTAGCCCTGTCCGCACCCCCCGTCTTTGAGTCCTCCCTGCCAAGGATTCCCCCTCAAATGCTCTTGCCCACGTCCAGCCCACCCTGTAGAATCAGTCTCAAATGCTGTGTAAAAGACTCATGCACGCCGCCGTCCCTGCTGACCAAGGTCTGCACGCATCTCCTTTCTCTGAATTCGACTTTTCCCTACAGATCACTCAGCGCCCACTGAAGTGCGTGTGTCCCAACCTGGACTGGAGACTATACTTACAGTCAAATCCTAGAATGTTTTTAGAGACTATACTTACAGTCAAATCCTAGAATGTTTTTACTTTGTAAGAAATTGTTAAATGTGAAAGAAAAAAAAAAAAGGGACTTCTAAGATTTCAATGAGACTGTGACCCAAAGAAAAAAATCTCTTTTACCTGTTTTGCTACAGTGTATGGGGAAGGAATCTTTGAAAAAGTAAAGCTGCATGCTGAGTATACCTAGAGTGAAAAAAAGAATTATTACAGTGATACAACGTATACTTACAACACACTTTAGAATGTTCTGGAAGACTAAGAAATCAGCTGGGGTAGTTGACAGCCCCGATTCTGTGGGCCTCCTGTATCAGGGCAGGATTAAAGGACTGCAGGTGGGTGGCCAGGGTGCTTATCTTGGCTCTGCTGCCACCAACTGCGGCTTGGGACACACCACAACCCCCCAGGCCTTGGCTTCTGCATCTTAAGAAAGCAGCTCCCCAGTGTCCCTTTCATCACTAAAAATCTATTCCTTTGAGCTTCTTTACTAAGTTACGGCAAACAATCTATGAAGAGGACAATTACAATGACCTTCCCAGTCACATGAGAGTAGTATGTTTACAGGCAGTCAATTTCCTTTCACTAAGTTCAAGGTTTTCTTTTTTAAGTCAATAAAAGTATTATGAAGACTAAAGGAGTTTTTATTGCTCTGTGAGTTTATTGGTCCAATATACCACATTACCTCGGGACTAAACTGCTACTCTAAAACCTAAAATATTCATTCAAAATGTTATTCAAAATAAAAACATTTCGTTACTGTTCAAAAACATTATGTTCTGCATGAATCATCGTCATAATTTAACACAACTGTTATACAGATAACACACTCAGCAGTGTATAAAGATCAATCTTTATAAGTAAGCCTTTCTGTAGGTAATCTCACAAGCAGAGACGTTATGTACTCTCTATCATCTTCCGTCGCGCTGGTTTACTTACCCGCACTGTGTAATGGATTGTGTTCTGTTTTTCATACTGGGAAACCACTAACGTAAAGGTGTGGGTCCCCGGAGTGGTTAGCTTTATCTTAGTCAGATAGTGAGGGCTGTTAATTCGAATCCCATCAATGTATGGAGGTGGGTCAGCTGCGAATAAACAAGTAGGTTTACAGAAGATGGGACTTTATTCTCTGTAGTTTCTAAGTTTTATGGTTGACGGTAGGAAAAATAAATGGATGGACATCCCCTTAATTCTGTCTTTAAAATACAATGGTATTAAAGAATTACAATTTCAATTTAAAACTTTAAACTTAAAACTTGAAAATTATATAATTTCTAATACACAGAAAACAATCTTTTGGGAATACATTCAAAGAGGTATAGGATAATCCCTGCTATTTGCCCTGTGTCTTATTTTTCTCTCCTGGCAGAGGATTTTAAAATCAACATTAATTTCTTTTTTCCTTTTGAGGAAATTTTTTAAAAAGACACAAAGAAGTATATAAACACGTTATCTATATTCTCTAGCACTCAGGATTCAATTTCCTTTTTTGTCATACTAGCTTCTTTGTAAAACACTTCCTTTAACTACCACCATTAAGTCTTATTCCATTCCACACTGATGGATTTGATGGGCATCTTTGCAGACTTTTACACATACAGACACACACACACATACACACACATACACACACACACTTGTGACCATGTATCTAAAGAAAACAAATAAAAATCACCTAATTGGGTTCTCTGCTTCCAATTTTTGTCCCCTCAAATATATCCTACAAAAAATTTTCTTAAAAACAAAAAACACACACACATCAGATGTCATTTTCCTGAGACCCTCCAAAGATTTCCATCATGCTTGGAGCAAAATTCCAACCCTTTCCTGGGCTGGGCTGACGGAACCTCACGTCATCTAAGCCTGCATACATCTGACCACTTCTGGCACCACACTGCCCAGGCCTCCGGGTCTTCCCTCTCTTCCCAGGAAACATCCGTGTTTGGCCCATGTTAGGGCCCTCGCACCGGCTGCTCCCTCTGCTTGCAATGCTCTTACCTCTGCCTTTGCACAACTGACTCCTGTTCGTCATTCAGTTTCTCTTCCTCCTTCTCAAAAGGCCTTCCATGGCCACCCAGTCAAAGTGAACAGACAGTGACGAACGCCCTGTGTTACTTCTTTCTACACAGGTGTCACTATTAAGCTTTTTCCTCTTTCTGTCTCCCAAACTAGAATATAAACCAGTAGTTCCTACCACGCAGTAAATGATAAAAAATATTCTTTTGACGTGAAAGCAAAATGGTCTCAACACAGTCAGTGCCTTAGGGAAAGATTCACTGTATCTGGCAGGAAGGTTATCAGTGAGGAAATAACATAAACTGGATCTTAACCACATTCATTACAAAGAATAGAGGAAAAGGAATATGCGGGAAGAGGCCAGGGAGAAGAGACTCTTGGCAGAAGAACCGAGAGAGAGGAGGGCAACACGGGCCTGATGTGTTTAGGAGCAGCCAGACCTGCGCAGAGAGCGCCTTAAGGAGAAGGCCAGGGTATAAAAAGCCTCAGACATCTCACTCAAGCGCCTGGACTTTATCCAAGAGCCCACAGAAAACCACAGATTTTCTGATCAGAGAAAAAGATAGGGTTTAAATTTTAGAAATGAATCTCTGACAGCAATGTGTGAGAGTGCAGAAATTCCAAATTCCTAAGGTCTCTAAATTTAAAAAAATAACACACAAGTAGCATAAATAGCCACACATCTGCTTGAGCGGTTTCTATTAGTCTTATCAGCATAATTATTAATTTATTTATATTACCTACATAAGCTTTGTCATTTTTCAAATTAACCACACAAATAGAATTTTAGAGTTTGTCTGTTTACTAAACATACCTGGGTAATAAACTTTTTTCCCATCAGTCTTGTATACAACCATTGTGATAAATTCTCGATTATTTGCAAAATCATCCTAAAAGCACAAAGAATTCAATATGGTCAGGGAAATTGACTCACTATGTTCTTGTGTGTGTGTGTGTGTGTGTGTGTGTGTAGGTGAGGAGGGGATTATTTCTAACAGCATTTCCATTTAGAGTTATAAAATATGTCAATTAAACTGTAATTTAAGTAGATGAGCAAGCTGTATGAAGCAATGTACTACAAAAACACTCTAAAAACCATTAAAATTTGGTTACCCTTTATAAAACCAGGCTTAATGCATCAACATTTCCAAAACCCCTTTAGCATATCACATTAATATTCTTAAGATCTAAAGTGTATATAGTCAACACTAAAACTCTCACTAGAAAGCACAGACCCCCTCATGCTGTTCTTCATACATGATTTCTGAAAGAGATGTGAAGTGTATAATTATAAACTATCAATTTCCTTTGAGGTTCTGAAAGAGATGTGAAGTGTATAATTATAAACTATCAATTTCCTTTGAGGAAAACGTCCACTGATCTAAGGAAACACTGTTTCCAGCCACCTGTATAAAGGCAGCAGGCTGGCGGCCCGGCTGCGGTCTCGCCCACGCTGGTCTGCCTGTGCTTGAAAGAGCGTCTGCGCAGGTGTAGGAGGTACCAGTACCTTGTCCGTTATGTGCCTGCTAAGCAACACCCAGACCGCGGCGCCTCCCTGCGGACACTGCACCTCCAACTTGTACTGGGGGTTGTTGGCCAGGCTGTAGGCGTCCTTCACCGGTCCTTGCTTAGCATCCCAAGTACTAAGAGACAACATCAGCAAGGAGGTCGTAATTAAACTTCTCACACAGCTAAGCTGAGATGCTATTTTAAAAAGTTTTGGTTCAAATACAATTAGGTTATAAGGTTTTCTTGTTTTCTTTTGGCATAATCAAGAAGCAAACAAAGAGAGTGACTATTACATGGGAGTTCTCTGTGCATGCTGGGTGCTTAGTTGCTCAGTCATGTCTGACTCTCTGTGACCCCATGGACTGTAGCCCGCCAGGCTCCTCTGTCCATGGGGATTCTCCAGGCAAGAATACTGGAGTAGGTTGCCATGCCCTCCTCCAGGGGCTCTTCCCAACCCAGGGATCGAGCCCAGGTCTCCCACATTGCAGGCAGATTCTTTACCAGCTGAGCCACCAGGGAAGCCCAAGAACACTGGAGTGGGTAGCCTGTCCCTTCTCCAGCGGATCTTCCCAACCCAGGAAGTGAACCAGGGTCTCCTGCATGGCAGGCGGATTCTTTGCTAGCTCAGCTACTAGGGAAGCCCTCTATGGGCATGATAAAAAGAGAGAATACTAGTCTTCCCAAATAATTTCATTTTAAATGAAAAAAGGGACACTACTATGAAGCATATTTTGAAATGTGCAAAAAAGTTACCTGTGAATACATGTTGATTCTTTAAAAAGACCTGGATTCCAACTCAAGTAAATTACATCATAATACTGGCAGAGATCATCCCACGAAATCCAAAATATTCCTAGAAATTAGATGTCTTTGTTAGTCTAAAAAAACCTTAATGACTTGTCAATTGAGTACATTTTACACTGTTAAAGCATGTTAAGCACGTATTATTAAAAAGTTATTTACCATTGTCTATTTTCTGAGCTGTTCGAGGATCAAAGTTTAAATACTTTTGCAATTCTGGGGTCCAGTTTTTTACATCATTTTCACTATATCTTCCTTTCCAACGTAAATGACTCCAAGGATTTTTCAGTTGGATAAATCGCAGCCCCTATTAAAAAAGCCAGGAGATAACAAAGTTACAGAACAGTTTCACCACATTTTTATTAGTTATATCATTCTCCAAGTGAGGATGCAGTTTGAATCTGAAATTACTATTCTTTAATCAGCACTTGATTGAGTCCCATATCCGATCAGAAGCTGTAAACGGCTACCTATCTCTAGAGCTATGCTATCCGTACGTAATCACTACTCACTCGTGGTCATATATAATTAAGTTTACAAATCGGCTCCTTAGTCACAGTAGTCACATTTCAAGAACTCAAGGCCCAAGTGTCCTGGGAGCTAGGTATCGCACAGCACGGGCACAGAACGTCTCATCCCAGCAGGAAGTGCCTCTGGGCCAGGCTGCCCTAGAGCATGAGGTGTCTCCTGTCCTCTCAAGGCCTCCTCTGCTCTGGCCTTGCCGGCCCCCAGTGCCCTGTCCCACGCCTAGCTCTCCCCGGCCCCCAGTGCCCTGTCCCCATGCCTGGCTCTCCCCGGCCCCCAGTGCCCTGTCCCCACGCCTGGCTCTCCCTGGCCCCCAGTGCCCTGTCCCCACGCCTGGCTCTCCCCGGCCCTGCTCTCAGCCCCGCTGGCGGCCCGCACTCAGTCCCCACACTGAACGCCTCTGCTCACACTGCCCCTGCTCCTGGCGGGCCCTCTGGTCCCCTCTGACTGCTCTGCTTTCAGATGCTCTTTAGCACCTTCCTCTGCACACAGGCCTTCTCCGGTTCTGGCAAGGGGAGGGGGGGCTGCTCTCCAGGTGCAGTGCATGGGCCTCTCATGGTGGGGGCTTCTCCTGGTGCAGAGCTCAAGCTCTGGAGCATGGGGGCTTCAGCAGCTGCAGTGTGTGGGCTCAGCTGTTGCAGTTTCCAGGCTCCACAGCACAAGTCCAATAGTCGTGGCGCAGGGGTGGGTTGCCCTGTGGCATGCAGAATCTCCCTGGAGCAGGGGTCAAACCTGCGTCTCCTGCACTGGCAGGCGGATTCTTCACCACTGAGGCCACCAGGGAAGCCCCTTCTCACTTTAATTACTGCCTCTCCTTTAAAGTTCACAGGGCTAACAATCTGCATCACATTAGTTTACACCAAATAATATCCTATCTCACATCATTTCCTACTTCTAATGCAGCAGTCTCATCTCCCCAGTGCGACTACAAAATCCTTGAAATGGTTAACATTATTATCCTGTTTCAGAAGTCTCTACTGAGTTTACAGAACACCATATACACTCAATAAATACTGGGTGTGTCTACAGTAGAGCTGATCATATTGACTCAGAAAAACAAAAGAGTGTGTAAATCTGAAAGATCTGTCTTATTTCAAGGAGTCAACTTAGAAACTTGTATTCTTTTTCTAATGATGTCACAAACCAAACAATTTGGAAGATATTTAAACACACATACACATTTCTTTGCTATTTTAAATGTGGCAAACCATGGCCTGGGATAGATGTGATTTTTGGACATAAATCAGACTAATTTCTCTAAGGCCACATTCCTGAGAAGCTCATCAATACGATTTCTATTCTTAGGCTCTTCTGTATCATTTGCGCCTCACCCTGCCCCTGCCACACATCAGCCAACAAACGCTAAACTCCTTTCTGATGCATGAAACCTATTTCTACATGAGCAGAACATAAGTTTATTTCAGGACTTCTTCACTCTTTAACGTAAGGAGTATAAAGGAGTAAAAAATATAAACAAGAATTGCTGCTAAACTTTTCAGAGGAAGGTCTCAGGTATCACTGCCATTCAAGGGCATGAAGGCACTGCTGCAAATTTTGTTTGGATAGAAAACTAGCAATTCAGAGGAACCTGCATGGGGGAATAAATGCTAGAGAACTAATAAAGTAATCAGGTTTATGATGAAACATTCCATGTCCAGGTACTTCCAAGTGGCAGCAAAGGAAAAGCCTCAGGGATCCCTTGGGAAGATTTGTCTGAATTTAAAGATAGCAGCTTAAAATGGAGATGTACCATCGAAACAGACTATGGAATATTACCCCAAGGAGATAAAAAAAATTACTCAAACAAGGATAACTGAGACTAAAGTGAAGATCGTAAAATATACAAGAGGTTTGAGGCAGTCAAACAAAAGGATAACACTTTCATTCAAGTATTAATATGAAAATATCACTAAGCAAAGAAAGTCACAAATAATGTAAGATTGGCAGCAGCTTTAGTCAAAGATGAGGCACACTGCGTGAAAGTGTTCTATAGAAAAAGCCTGAATGGATCAATAGGGAAATATTTTGAAACAGAAAAGGTATCTCAAAACTGACAGCACAAATAACATAAAAATGATGAACGCAGGGAATTCTTCAAATCTGTACCCAGAGATCATAAAGAAACCTCCGTAAACGTTAACACAGACGATGACGCCTTTTGGGAGAGATCAACCCTGACTACAAAGAGACCACACAAACAAAGGCAGAGGGCGACAGGCAGGAAGGCCAGGGGCCCAGGTGGCGGGAGGACAGAAACTGCAAGGGGCAGAGTTCTTTTCCTCCTCTACACAAAATTAAGAGGTGTTTTTTAATTCTGTGTTGAGGGCACCTGGTTCTGCCTTGAGCTAACCAATGTTTTTCTCATGGAAAGGTTTTTAAGCTATTCATGAAACAATGTGTTTGCTTTGGAAACTGCCTTTCTTCAAGATAGTTCCACCTAAGACTAACTTTTTTCCTTTTCTCAAACCTTGGGCTGATAATGGCTCAATAAACCAGTATTCCTGTCAATTGATTTATGGCTGGGGGATGACACGCCTCTGCCATCCTATCTCAAAAATGCCTATTGTGGGAGAGGGGCCTGGTGAAACTCCCTCAGCCTTGAGAAGTCTCTCTCGTCTGATTAGTGGCTTGCTAAGAGACATAAAACACCTGGCTAAAAGCAAGCAAGCACTCTTTCTGTCCCTTTCTTATGTCTGTCAGAAGCTACCTCTCCCTCTATTATAGTCTAATAAAACTTTGCTATTCAAAAAGCTCCAAGTAGTCATGCTTCATCTCTGAACTCGGACTGAAATCCTCTCCTCTGGAGATCATGAATTCCGGCATAACATGGGGCTCACAGCAGCAACCTTTCAAGAGGAAACCGGAGCCAGTTCCACCATGTGAGAAACCTGCTCAGGCTGGTTGTGTTTCTGCTCAGTAACTTGCATAGCGTTCTGATGTGAATGTGAGCACTGTCATGGTAGAGAAACCAGGCCACACTCCACTCCATCTCCACCCGCTCCAAAGCGCCTTCATCACGGGACACAGCCCGACCCATCAGCGTCCTAGCACCAGCTCTAGGCGCCCCAAGCTGCTCAGACAGCTGCTCTGGGACCTGACTGTGCCCACTGGCATCCAACTGGGCTCGCGGTAGTCCGCCCCTCAGAGGGGCCCATGCAACCCGTAGAGGGCACCGCTCGGGCACCGAGCTTGGCTGAGCAGAGAGACGTGCCACCGGGCCCACAGAACGTTTCCTCCACAGGGACATCTCCACTTCTCCAAGACCAAGAAACACAAGTGACATAGTTAACACATAAAAACAAAAACAAAATGAGACAGAAAGAGGCAAAAGAAGAAAATGTCCCCAGGAAAGGAACAAAGAAACCCCAGAAGAAGAAGTAAGCGATCTACCCGATAGAGTTCAAGGTAATGATCATTAAGATGTTCAGTGAATTCAGAAGAATGCATGAACACAGTGAGATGTTTAATACATAGAGAATACAAAAAGAAACAAACAGCCGAGGACTACAATAGTGGAAATAAAAGTACATACTAGAAATAATCAATGGTAGGTTAGATGATACAGAGGAATGAATTACTGAGATGGAAGACAGAGAAGCAGAAACTGCCCAGGCTGAAGAAAGAAAAGCATTTTTTAAAAATGAGGATACTTTAAGAGACTTCTGGGACAACATCAAGCATATTGACCTAACATTCACATCACAGGGGTCTGAGAAGGAGAACAGAGAAAAGGGGTAGAGAACTTAAATGAAGAAATAATAGCTAAAAAAATTCCCTAGTCTGGTGAAGACGACAGGCATCCAGGTACCGGAAGCTCAGGAGGTCCCAAAGAAGATGACCCCAAAAGGCCCACACCAAGCTGCACTGCAACTGAAATAGGAGAAATTACTGGCAAAGAGAAAATCTTAAAATCAGCAAGCGAAGAGCAAGGAAATTCCCATGCGACTGTCAGCTGACTTGCAGCATACACCTTGCAGGTCAGAGGGAAAGGCACAATATAGTAAAAGTACTGAAAGGAAAAAAAGCCTACAGCCAAGAATACTCTACCAAGTAAGGTTAGCACTTAGATTTGAGGAAAAGGTAAGACAGTTTCACAGACACACACAAGCCAAGAGTTCAGCACTACTCCCCACTTTATATCTCTAGGCACGTCTCTGAGTGGAAAAGAAAAGGCCACAACCAGAAATTAGAAAATTACAAAAGGAAAAATCTCATTGGTAAACGTAGGTGTATAATAAAGGGGGCTTCCCTGGTGGCACAGATGGGAAAGAGTCTGCCTGCAATGCAGGAGACCAGGGCTTGGTCCCTGTGTTGGGAAGATCCCCCAGGAGAAGGAAATGGCAACCCATTCCAGCAACCCTGCCTGGAGAACCCCATGGACATGGGAGCACAGTGGGCTACAGTCCATGGGGTCACAAAGAGTCAGACATGACTGAACAACTCACACACACACACAGAGTAAAGCCAGTAGATAAATTACTTACAAAGCTAGTAGAAAGGTTAATAAACAAAAGCAGTAAAATCATCTATATCCACAATATGTATGGTTAAGGGATACATACATAAAAGTATGGTAAGAGATACATGCTGCTGCTGCTGCTAAGTCACTTCAGTCATGTCCGACTCTGTGTGACCCCATAGACGGCAGCCCACCAGGCTCCCCCGTCCCTGGGATTCTCCTGGCAAGAACACTGGAGTGGGTTGCCATTTCCTTCTCCAATGCATCAAAGTGAAAAGTGAAAGGGAAGTCGCTCAGTCGTGTCCGACTCTTCGCGACCCCATGGACCACAGCCTACCAGGCTCTTCTGTCCATGGGATTTTCCAGGCAAGAGTACTGGAGTGGGGTGCCATTGCCTTCTCCAAGAGATACATACATGCCAACAAAGGTCTGTCTAGTCAAAGCTATGGTTTTTCCAGTGGTCATGTATGGATGTGAGAGTTGGATTATAAAGAAAGCTGAGCGCCAAAGAATTGATGCTTCTGAACTGTGGTGTTGGAGAAGATTCTTCAGAGTCCCTTGGACTGCAAGGAGATCCAACCAGTCCATCCTAAATGAAACCAGTCCTGAATATTCATTGGAAGGACTGATTCCAAAGCTGGAACTCCAATACTTTGGCCACCTGATGCGAAGAACTGACTCACTAGAAAAGATCCTGATGATGGGACACTGAAGGCAGGAGGAGAAGGGGATGACAGAGGTTGAGATGATTGGATGGCATCACTGCCTCAATGGTCATGAGTCTGAGCAAGCTCTGGGAGTTGGTGATGGACAGGGAAGTCTGGTGTGCTACAGTCCATGGGGTCACAAAGAGTCAGACACAACTGAGCAACTGAACTGAACTGAAGGGATACATAAAACAAAAAGATGTAAAATGTGATGCCAGAAACATGGTGGACAGTGTCAGTAAAAATGCATAGTTGTTAGAATGCATCTGAACTTAAAAGGACATGAACTTAAAATAATCATATGTAAATATATGTATATGCACACACACATGATACATATGTATTGTTATACGTGCACCTTGGGGCTTCCCAGGTGGTGCTAGTAGTGAAGAATCTGCTTGTCAGTTCAGGAGACGTAAGAGACATGGGTTCAATCCCTGGGTCAGGAAGATCCCTTGGAGGAGGAAATGGCACCCCACTATGGGATTCTTGCCAGGAGAATCCCACAGACAGAGGAGCCTGGCAGGCTACAGTCCATGGGGTCACAGAGAGTCAGACATGACTGAGTGAGCCCAGCACAGAGCACACAAACCTCATGGTAACCACAAGTCAGAACCCTCTAATAGACACACACAGAAAAGGTAAGGAAGGAATCCAGTAAAGAAGAGACAGGCGTCAATCACAGTGGAAGAGAACAAAAGAAGAAAGGACCAAGAGAGCTACAAAAATAACTCTAGATGATGAGCAGACACCTATCAATAATTACTTTAAATGTGAACAGACTAAATCAGAAGACCCACAGTGGATGCAGAAAAGAAAAATAAATAATAAAAAAATAAAGAAAACAAGACCCATATAAATGCTGCCTACAGAGACTCAGTTCAGATCTAAAGACACACACAGACTCCAAGTGAGGGTATGGAAAAAGGTATTCCATGTAAATGGAAACAAAAAGCAAGCTGGGATGGCAATACTTTGTATCAGACAAAAGAGTTTATAAAAAGACTGTAGCAAGAGACAATGGCTCAATCCAAAAAAAGATACAATTTTAAATATATATGCATCCAACATAAGAGCACTCAAATACATAAAGCAAATATTAACAGACATAATGGGAAAAATGAACAGTAACACAATATTACTAGGAGGTAGTAACACACCACTTGTATCAATGGATAAATCACCTAGGCAGAAAAATCATCATTAAGAAAACCACTTATATTACACATTAGACCCAGTGGACTTAATAGATATCTACAGAACATCCCATCCCCAAACAGCAGAATACACATTCTTTTCAAGGGCACATAGAACATTTTCCAAGACAAATCACGCACCAGGCCTCAAAACAAATCTCAATAAATTTAAAAAGACTGAAACCACATCAAACATCTTTTCTGACCACAAGAATCTAAGACTAGAAATCAACCACAAGAAAGAAATGCATAAAACACAAACACATAAAAGCTAAGCAATCTGCCAACTAAACAACTAATAGGTCACTGAAGAAGTCAAAGAGGAAATTTAAAAATATCTTGAGATAGATAAAAAATGGAAACACAACAATCACAATCTATGGGATGCAGCAGAAGCAATTCTAAAAGGGAAGTTTATAGTGATACAAGACTACCACAGAAATAAGCAAAAATCTCAAACACCCAACTTTATACCTAAAGGAACTAGAAAAAAAAACAACAAGCAAAACCCAAAGTTAGTAGAAGGAAAGAAATCATAAAGATGAGAGCAGAAATAAACGAAATAGAAACTAAAAAAAAGAAAGGAAAGATAAGTGAAACTAAGACCTGGTTTGTTGAAAATATAAACCAAATTGACAAATTTTAATTAAACTAATCAAGAAAGAGAGCCCAAATAAGTCAAATAAGAAATAAGAAAGTTACAACTGACATCACAGAAGTACAAATGATCATAAGAAGTTACTACAAACAATTATACACCAGTAAAATGGACAACCTGGAAGAAATGGATAAATTCCTAGAAACGTATAATCTCTCAAAATGGAATCAGGAAGAAACACAAGACATGAACCAATCAATGACCAGTGATGAAGTTGAACCAGTAATTTAGAAACTCTCAACAAACAAAGTCCAGGACCAGAGATAGTTTTATAGGTGAATTCTATTGAATGTTTAAAGTAAGAATTAACATCTATCTTTCTCAAAGTGTTCCAAAGAGCTGAAAATGAAGGAATGCTTCCAAACTCATTCTCAAAGACCAGCATTTTTGATACCAAAACTAAAAATACCATATGAAAAGAAAACCACAGGCCAGTGTCACTGATGAGCATAAGATGCAAAAATCCTCAACAGAATATCAGCAAACCCAACCCAACAATATATTAAAAGGTCACACACCATTGTCAAGTGGGATTTATCTCATGGATGCAAGGACAGTTCAACATTTGCAAATCAATCAAGGGGTAACACCACATAAACAAATTGAAGAATAAAAATCATACGGTCATTTCTACAGAGGCAGAAGAAGCTTTAACAAAATTCAACATCTGTTTATTATACAAACTCTTAACAAAGAGGGTACAGAAGGACCATAACATAATAAAGGCCATATATGACAAGCCTACAGCTAACTTTATACTCAACAGTGAAAAACGAAAAGCATTCCCTCTAAGAACAGGAAAAAGATAAGATGTCCACTCCTGCCACTTTTATTCGAAGTCCTAGCCACAGCAACTAGACAAGCAAAATAAATAAAGGGAATCCAAATTGTTAAGCAAGAAACAGAACTGTCACTGTTTGCACAAGACATGATGCTATACACAGAAAATCCTGACGATGCCACCAAAACCTATCAGAGCCACTAAATGAACCTGGCAAAGCCGCAGTAAATGAGCTTGGCAAAGCTGCAGGGTACAGAATGAATATGCAGTAATCTGTTACGCTCCCATACACTGACAATGATCAGGGAAATTAAGAAAGAGCTTCATTTCCAATCGCAACAAAAATAATACAATGTCGAGGAATAAAACTAACCAAGGCAGGGAAAGACACTCTGGAACCCGTGAGACACTGATGCAGGAAATCAGAGATGACACAAGCAAATGGGGAGCCATATCATGCTCAGGAACTGAAGAACTAATGGTGTTCAAGTGCCCACACAACCCACGGCAACCTACAGATTCACTGCCAGCCCTGCTGAAACGCCAACGACAGTTTCCCCAGAACTAGAACAAATGACTAGAACTGGTACAGAAGCACAAGAGACCCTAAAGAGCCAAAACAATCCTGAGAGAGAAGAACAAAGCTACGAAGTCTCACAATTCTCTGACTTCAAACCGCATACAAAGCTACAGTGATCAAAACAATCTGGTACTGGCACAGAAACAGGCACGTATCTCACTGGGACAGTACAGAGCCCAGAGATAAACCCATACTGATAACTAATCTATGACAAAGGAGTCAGAAATACACAGCGGGAAAGAACGTTTCTTCAATAAATAGTGTTAGGAAACCTGGGCAGTTACATGTTAAAGAAAAAGGAACAGGAACAATATCTTACACCATATACAAAAATAAACTCAAAATGGATTTAAAGACTTCAATATAAGTGCTGAAACCATTAAACTCCTAGAGGAAGACATAAGCAGTATGGTCCTTGGAAGTATTTTTGTATCTGTGTCCTCGGACAAGGGAAACAAAAGCAAAAACAAACAAATAATGTTACATCAAACTACAAAACTTTGCAAGGTGAAGGAAATTATCAACAAAACGAAAAGGCCATCTACTGAATGGGGGAAATATTTGCAAATAATATATCTAATAAGGGGATAATATCCAAAACATACAAAGAATTCATACAGCTCAACATGAGAAAAATAGAACCTAATTTTAAAAATGGGCAAAGGACTTGCACATTCATTTTTTCCAAAGAAGATATACAGATGGCCAACACATATGAAAAGACACTCAACATCACTAATCAGGAAAATGTAAATGAAACCACAATGGGACATCACTTTACACCTGTCAGAACAGCTACAGTAGAAAAGACAACAAATAACAAACGCTGGCAAGGATGTAAAGAAGTGCACTTTCGCTGGGAATGTGATGTGGGTGTAGGCATTATGAAAACAGTATGAGGACCCCCCAAAAAGTTAAAACCAGAACTGCCATATGATCAAGGAATTTCACTTCTGGGCATTTGTCCATAGAAAATAAAAACACTAATCTGAAAAACA
>SJYB01000300.1:744859-756011 GCA_006408585.1 Antidorcas marsupialis | reverse complement strand
CTCAGCAGGGTGGGTGGGGTGGGAGTCAGTGAAGGGCAGGCCCCAGGCCCCCTTCCTCCTCTGAGGCCAGCTCAGGAGATTCTTGACATTGTGCTGCCGAAACACCCAGATCTGGGTTTCCGCTGACCCGGGCAGTGGCCAGTGGGCAGGAGGCCGTGGGGAAGGGGGGCTGGAGCAGTGGCCTGGGCTGGTTGGGGTCTGCTGGTCCTGCCTGTGTTCCTGGTGAGAGAGGGCCCAGCAGGTGAGGGTGGGCACCACACAAAGCAGGTAGGAATTGGGGTCGCAGAGGCCTGAGAGCCAAGCCCCATGCCTTTCTGGTCTGGAGAGACCCCAGGACTGGAAGGATGGCAATTCCATTCCCATCTGTAGGTAGGGGAGGGCCACTGGCCCCAGAACCTGAGGAAGACTCCACGTTCGCTGTGTGACTTCGTACAAGGCCAGGCCTCAGTTTCCTGGTCCGTCCAGTGGAGGTCGATGAAGGGGGATGTGCTGTCCTTCCAGGTGTGGCAGGAGGATGGCCCTGTTGCCATCTCCAAGGAGCAGGGGCCGTTCATGGCACGCTGTCATTGCTGCCCCCCACCTCGCCCCCCCTGTCCCAGGGCTCAGTCCTCTGTTGCCCTCTAGGGGAATCGGCTCACCTTGCAAATGCTGAGAAGGCACTCATGGGCAGGCTCAAGATGGGGCAGTTGTGCACAAAGATGGGGCTTTTTATTATTTTCGAGTGTAGTAGCATTTCCTGTCAACTTCTCAGGAAAACCTAGCCTAAAGGGGCCCTTTGTGTAGAACACTCCCAGTGAGTGTCTGTATGTGTGGAGATGTGTGCACGTGTGCCTGTGTGCACCCATGAGCATTCACTATGAAGCCCGCACTCGCTCAGCGGCTCCCATACAGGCAGAGAGTGTCCATCTCTTCTGAAGTCACTGGCTCTGTGGCTCATTTACCTAGAAGCCAGGGCTCCGTCGGTCTGTGGAGACAGGATGGCCAGATGACACTGTTCCCCGGGCATTTACTGTGGAGGCTATCAGGAAAGGCCACCTCTTGACAGTGACTTCAGGCTTCTACCCCCTGATTCACGTGGAAGGGGGGCCAACCTGCTCCTGTCATGCCACCGTCCCCATCCAGTCTAGACCACAGACTTCTTGGCCAGGGTCTAGCCTTAGAGTGGGTGTAAGCGGGGCCTGGCCCATCCTCCAGAGAGTGTGTGGAGGGAGGGCTTCCTGGAGGAGGCAGCCCAGGTAATTGGTGCTCACTGGGCAAAGCAAGGCTCCCAGGCAGAGGGAGGAAAGTGTCTGAGCACAGAGACAGGAACAGGCTGGGAAGATGGGAGGAGAGGGCACATGGGGGTGCAGGGGCGGAGGCCACGGAGGCTGGTGAGGGTTCACGTCTGTGTGCAGAAGCCACTCGGGGGCCATCAGAGAGCCAGCCCCACTCACACTGGCACACAGCGGGCTGCCACCCACTTCTGCTTCCCTGGGATTCAGAGACGGGGGGAGAGGACAGACAGGCCGTATTCTGAAAGGTGAGATCATCTCACTTTTGCCAGTTCTTGGAAAAATGATTCGTTCCCAGAAATGTCTATTAGTCACCCCCTTTGTTGAAAGACATTTTGGCACCAACGGATGGAAAAATCAGAATGCTTTTCATGAGATGATCGGTCTCGCGCCTTCCTCCCACCATCCCTCAAGGATGATTTCTGAGGATAACAGCTCTAAGCGGAAGTCCTGTTGGCCTCTGTGGGGAGGAACTGGGTTTGTGAGGCTGTGTGAGTGTGCATATGTGTGCACACATGTGCTGTCTTATGGGCCCCTGGCAGAGGAGAGCCTGGGGACCCAAGTGGACCCCTCCTCCCTCAAGTATTGATGCCCTGTCTCTCCTGGGGTGGCAGAAACCCCAGAGATGAGGCCTTGTCAGGCCGGTGACTGTTCCTCCTCTGCAGGCCCCGGATGGGCACCTCACAGTCTTCATTCTCAACCTGGGTGAGTCCTCCAAAACACCTAGGAAGGGAAGGCCTTTTCTTCAGGCCGATGGGATGTTGAGACTCAGCAAGATAAGGAGCATGCCCAAGACTGGGGCCCCTGAGGTCTGAGATCTTTATGTGCCCTGCCTGCATGCCCCAGCCCCCATGCCAGGATGCCGAGCCTTTGGCAACAGAATGGGTGCTGCCCCCTGCTTGAGGGTCAAGGGCTGGTTACCCCCACGGGACCCCTGACCCTCTCACTCCTGATAAGCCAGAAAGGCGTCTCCGTGGGGGAACAGCAGGAGTGGTCACTGTGGTGCTGGGGTGATTGTCACCATGCGGGGGGGCTGTTGGAGACAATGGAGCCAAGATGATGGGTGAGGATGTCGGTGATTCTGGCAGAGGCAGGGTGGGTATGACCACTCAGTGGTGGGCTTGGCTGTGCGGGGGAGGGAGGTCATGGCAGCTGTATGATGGAGGAGGGAGGAGGCTGAGCTGGCAGTGGAGATGATGCTGGCGGTGGAGGGACTACGGAAGCCCGTGGAGCTGGTGTAGATTAGAGGGGCGCCTGCAGGCTCTTGCCTCGATGCTCAGGCTGGGGATGAGATGAGTGGGGTGATGGGGAGGCCTCATGAGGGACACAGGGCCTCTTGGCAAATGATGGCCTCTGCCCCTCTTCACACCCCCTGCCCTTCCTCATCTCGACCTTGGGGTCAGTGGCTGTTCCTGATCAGGGTCAGTCCCTTTAGGGGCAGAACACGGGGCAGGTTATCAACCCTGTTCTGGGGGCCAAGTTCCCGTCTCTGCAGCAGACTGTGACTTCAGGGCTTGGAGCGGGAGTACAGATGTTAGAGGAGCACTCTGGGGGCTGTCCTCCTGAGGGTGGTTAGCCAGGTCCAAGTGGCAGCTGATAGTGACGGCTGGGATAGGCCAGTCCTCCCCACCCTGCCCCAGTACTGTCCCCAGCTCAGAGAGTCGGATGCAGCCAAGCCAGCAGCACGTGGCATGGAGTTTCAGAGGCTCACTGACCCTTCCCTGGGGGCGCGGGTCACTGGCCCCCTGGGGATCCTCCGATTTCCCCAGCCAGATGTGACCTCCCCCCTTGGAGTGCCAGCCCCATATGGAGGCCAGATGTGGAGCTGGGTCTGCATGAGTCAGCCTGAGGTCGCAGAATGCGGGTGACCACTGGGTTGGGCTGGGCGGGCAGCAGGCCCCAGTGACAGCTCGGCAGAAGCCCCTGAGCCCGCAGGGCGCTGCACTGACCGGGGCCTCCTGCCATGCGCTGTTGGGGAGGGAGTGGGCACAGCCCTGCCTGCCACAGTGACTCCCATCCCCAAGGACAGGGCCCAGAGCCTAGGCGCCCACCTCTGCCACCCCCACAGCTGTGGGTGCTGAGGCGTGGTGCTTTCTTTCCTCTGAATGTCCTGTTTTTAGGAAGGAGGTGTGGGTAGGGAAGGGCATCCAATAAAAGATGTTTCTTCCCATTTCACAGATGAGGAGACCGAGGGTCAGGATGGGGGTGGGGAAGGGTGGTCTGTCCAAGGTGCCTGGGGACACCAGCTGGCTTCCCCTACAGACAGGCAGCACTTGTCTTCTCCCCGCTCCCCAGTGACCCGTCTCCAGGATCACAGAGTATGTCCCTCCCCAACCCCAGGCAGGGCTGGGATGGGCACCTCTCCCCAGGGGGGATGGATCTAGTGAGTCTTGACGGCCCCCCTTCCCTGGGGTGAGAGCCTTAGCACAAGGACCCAGCACCATTGCTGTTCCTGGGGTCCAGCCCCCTGCTGCTTTACTTGCTTGTGCGAGGCCCAGGCTGCTATTGGAGGGGGTGCACCTCGGGGGTACACACCCTCTGAGCAGCCTGGGTTACCTGCGGGGAGGCAGCGAGGCCTTAAAAACAGAATAGTTTCTCCAAGGCTCCTAAGGACCACCCCAGAATGGGCTGCTCCCCTGGCAGAGTGCTGGTCTGCATCCCTCTGGTCAGAATCTGCTTTGGTCCCTGTTTTGGGCAACATGGCCCTTTCTCTGGGTGTCCTGGGAGAAGCAGGTTCCACCCTTTGAGGGTGGTTTGATTTCTAGGAGCTGAGCAAGTGTGGTGTTCACAGGCTGACAAGGGACCCAAGTTCCTGCTGGTCTCCCTCCCTCCAGGACAGGGCTCTCTGCAGCATCCTGGGTGTGGCCAGGCGGCAGCCTGGGGTGGGGGGCGCTGCCCCGTGCAGTGGGGTTTGCTAGCAGGACTGTGGGTGGGGGGCTCTTAGGTGGGGCCCTCTGAGAAGCANGCAGGTTCCACCCTTTGAGGGTGGTTTGATTTCTAGGAGCTGAGCAAGTGTGGTGTTCACAGGCTGACAAGGGACCCAAGTTCCTGCTGGTCTCCCTCCCTCCAGGACAGGGCTCTCTGCAGCATCCTGGGTGTGGCCAGGCGGCAGCCTGGGGTGGGGGGCGCTGCCCCGTGCAGTGGGGTTTGCTAGCAGGACTGTGGGTGGGGGGCTCTTAGGTGGGGCCCTCTGAGAAGCAGGTAGGCATTTGCAGCCAGGATGTAGGCCCTGGGGCATGGGGATCAACTCTCATGCCTGCCTCTTCCCCTTGAGGCTGGAGCCCCAGTGATGATGGAAGCTGACCTGGGGGACCTTACAGCAGACAGGCGACCCCACTGTTGCCCTGTGTGTGTGCTGGATGGGTCGGGCTGCTGCAGTCAGCCTGGGGGTAGGTGTGGGTGGTTGGGCGTCTCCTGAGGCTGTGTGAGGCCCTGGGGGGCAGGGGGCGGGACTCTGCTGTCCTCCAGGATCACATTCTGACAGCTGTGGCCATGCTGTGATGGGAGGGTGGGGTACATCAGATCAGGAGTGGGTTGGGCAGTTACAGTTCCTTCTGATGGGGAGGGGGGCAGCCTTGCTGGGGGGAGGTGCTCTCTCCCTTAGGCTGATTGCAGGAGATACCAGTCTCCGTGATAAGAGCGCCCTGCTCGGGCAGGGTCAGGCCTGGGTCCACTGTCCTGCCTGAGCCTCTTGCAGAAGAGAGTGGCCAGTCTCTTGAGCTCATCTCGCCTGAGGACTGGGCGTGCCAGGCCATCTCCCTGGTGAACAGGGCCCCTAGCATCCCCAGAGTCTGGTCTTTTGAACCCAGATCTCCTGATGTCCCCTCCTCCAGGGAGCCCCAGGCAATCAGCTCATCCCAAGCCCCCTCACTCCTCTCGCTTCCCAAGAACAGAGCCTAAAAACACCAGGACCCAGCAGCGGAAACTGAGGCCACCTCTGTGTTGGTCTGAGAGAGAGAGGTGCACTGTTAATCTGCTGAGGGAGGGAAGGATGGAACCTTCCCTAACCCCAAGTTGGGGGGTCCCCGTTTTATACCAGGTCTGAGATGGGGCCTTGGTGGGTGTGGCAGGAGGTGGCAGCCCCGGGGTTTTTCTGACCACAGTGCACCTCCAGCCCTCCACCTGATGGATGAAAACTGGGGGGGCTGCTGTGACACCCCATCCACACCCCTTCCGCCCACCCGCTCCTGCCACAGGTTAGCATCCCTGAGAACAAGGCTGGCCCTGCTTGGCTGCTTCTGACCTTCACAGGGCAGGGTGGTGGTGGGGGGGTGGTGGTGCTAGGAAACATGTGGTCAGAGCTGTGCTTTATGAGAGCAGCTGCAGCTCCTGACACGCTTTCCATACCGGGAGATTTATGGGGCCGCGTGGTTTTAATGGCTTCTGCGGGGCCGGTGTCCTTCCCTGCTTTGTCCTGGCCGCCGTCTTGGAGGCAGATGGGTCTCGGGCTGGCCTGGCCCATCAGGAGGGCACGGTGGGGTGGGGAAGGCCAGGGCTGATCACCCAAGCCTCCTTGGGAGGGGCAGCTGCTGGGAAGCCCCTGGGGACCCCATCTGAGCAGCCCATAAATCAAGGAGACCTCCAGGAGGCAGGAAGCCTCAGTGCAGAGGTGTCCCAAGCTGGTGGGGAGAGGAGGAGAAAGGCCTGCCCTCCCTCCCCAGAGCCACAGCCCCAGGCCCCACCCAGCAGGTTGTCCACCTCGGCTGGGCTGGCAGATGAACGTGCACTGACCCAACCTAGAAAATCTCCCAGACCTGCAAGTGGGGGACGGCAGTCAGCCCAGTGCTGCCTCCTGCCACTGACGGTCCAAGGTGCTGGCAGTGCCCAGTCCTCAGAGGGTCCAGAGCTGACCCATCCTTGGTCTCCGGGGTCAGGGCAAGAGCTGGGGACAGAGCGAGGCTTTGAAGGAACCAGGGGCTGCCTTGGAGTACACGGTTCCCTTTGGAGGAATCTGAGCTTGAGCTCGAGGTGGGACCCCGAGCTCCACTTTTCAGCTCACCCTGGCCAGCCTCCCACTTTCCCAGCGCCAGGACCCTGTGGAGGTGGAGGCCCCGGGGAAGGAGAGCCAGAGGTCTGCGCCTATGGAAGGACATGTCGGGGCCTCGAGCTGAGCCAGGAACGGGCCTGGGAAAGGCCCCTGCCCTGCCTCCTAGCCCGAGGCCCCATGGCTCAGACCAGCTCGATGCTGACCCCTGCCTCCCTGGGCTGGTGCACACTGCGCTGCTCTCCCTCTCAGAGCCACAGCCTGCCCTTGAGGGCCAAGGGCAGGCCTCTACTGAGGGATGGACAGCCACGTGCCTGGTAGCCGGGCGGCAGACTCACGGGCCAACAGGGGAGATCGGCCCTCTTAAGCCCTGCCCTGGTGGCTGGGCTTGGCTCCTGGAGTTGCTGAGGGGGCCCTGTTCCAGCCTGCCTGCTGCCGCACCAGCAGAGCTCTGGAAACTTGAAGGCCAGAAGACCAGGTGCAGCCCGGCCCCTGGGACCCGGAGGCCGACTCTACTTTCTCAGGGCTGCACTCTTCCCCTGCTTGCTCCATCCTGCAGGTCCCCACTTCTGCGGTGGGGGCCACCTTTTGGAGCCAGCCTCACCTGCGTCTCCCCGGGGGTTCCTCCCTGCACCTAATGCCTGCTGACTGACTGCGCAGGAGCAGAGGGGCCTGTGAAGCTCACCTGCACCATGGCCCAGCCTGGGAGTGGGCAGACACCAGCAGGTGGGGCAGGCTCCTGTTCCAGCCAGTCTGCTTTAGAGTGCTGCCCCCCACCCCCAGCTCAGTGCCAGGACCCTCCCTCTTTCTTCGGGGGCAGGGGGCGGGGGTCTCGGCAAGCCTCTTATCACCCCGGCCTGATCTCACTATCTGCCTTTCTGAGGGTCGTCTCATCTGCCTCCTTTCTGAAAAAGGGGTGGGGGGTCCTCCCTGAAGCTCCGTGTTCTGGCCAGTTTAGGACATCGGCACACGGATGTGGAGCTTAGACGTCCCAGGGGCTGAGGCTAGTTAGCCTGGAGTGAGCGTTGTAATGGACACAGCCTTGGAGACCGTGCGCCTCAGTCAGTTCACTCGGTCATGTCTGACTGTTAGAGACCCCATGGACTGCAGCACACCAGGCTTCCCTGTCCATCACCAGCTCCTGGAGTTTACTCAAACTCATGTCCATTGAATCAGTGATGCCATCCAACCATCTCATCTTCTATCGTCCCCTTTTCCTCCTGCCTTCAATCTTCCCCAGCATCAGGGCTTTTCCAACATCTAGTTTTTTCCGTGCAGCTAGGGTGGGCAAGAAGCTGCCCCTGGCCATCACAACCCCGCCCCTACCCAGTTGGGCGGTGCTGTGGGCCCTCAGTGGATGCCCGTTGTTCCTGGTCCCCAGCCAGCAGGGCGTCAGAGCTGTCTTGAGTCCCGCACGCTCCCCGAGGGGGCCGAGTTGGTCTGCCTGAGGTCACTGTTTCACTGTGTATTTTGAGTATTTTCAGCCGTGTGTGCACCGCGGGGACTTGGCCTGTGCACTGTGTGTGCAGCTCATACTTGGTGGGCTGTGTAATATGCGGAGGCGTTGCCAAGGGCAGTGGAAATGTGGACTCTTTCCAGCATAATCACATGAATCTACCACCACCCGCCCCTCCCCTGTCCCCGGCCCATCCCACCCGCTGCCAGGGTGCTGCTGGGGTGGGAGGAGGACGAAGGCCAGCGCTTCGTCCCCATCAACCTGTGTCCACCACCAGGTCCCCCTCCGGGCTGCATCCTCCGTGTTTGGTAGGCCTCCTCCAGGCTGGGGAAGCAGGCTGCCCCGGAGAGGGGTGGGGGGTGCAGACCAGGGAAGGTGGGGCAGGGGTCTTCAGGCCTCCTGCTGGGAAGGGCCACATCCCTGCAAATCCAGGAAGAGATGGGCCCCGGGGGCCTGGAGGGCCAGCCCAGGGCCTGACCTTGTCCAGCCAGCTCTCTCTGGCCTCACAGCCCTCCCCTCTCACCTGGCCCTGAGCTGAGGCCCCAGATCCTGAGTCTCTGATTCCAATGGTTATGAGTGAACAAAGTACCACTGAGGGGCTCAAACAGGAATTTGCTTTCTCCCAGCCGTGCAGGGTGGAAGTACTGGATCAAGGGGTTGTCAGGACCGGTTACCCAAGGCTCTCTCCTTGGCTTGGAGGCGGTCGTTGTCTCGTTCTGTCTTCACGCGGTCGTCCCTCCGTGCGTTTCTGTGTCCTGATCTCTGTGTCCTCGTCTTATGAGGATGCCAGTCAGATTGGGTTGGGGCCCACCCTTCGAACTTCCTCTTACCTACCTCTTAAAGACCTTATCTCCAAACACTGCCATGTTCTGAGTTACTGGGGGTTAGGACTTCGGTGTATTAATTTACCAGCAGGGAGTGATACCCAGTTCAGCTCGTAACACCAGTAGATAAGCAAAGCCACTTTCTCCAGGGTTCCTCCGGCAGCATCCTTGATGGGCTACCTCAGCCCACCCTGGCTGCAGGGCGGGACACTGCGACTGGGCCGGGGGTCTGAGGTCCAGCACAGGCGGCAGCTGCACCCTGGAGGAGGCTCATTCTGCATTCAGCTCAGTCCTGAGGAGAGGAAGCTGGGGCTCCTGGGGATGCTGGGGGCGGCTCCCCTCCTTTGCTTAGCTGAGGGGCACTCAGTTGCCACGGTGACCTCTGTCTGCACAGTCAAACACAGCCCAGCCACTGCTCCAGGCTGGAGGGCTCCCCACCCCCTCCTCCGAGTTCACACTGAGTGTTGAGTCCCTTGGTGACGAAAACATGGAAACGGTTGCCATGGCAGCCATTCTTTGGAGCCCTCAGACTGGAGTGCAAAGTTCAGGATGCCCAGGAACAGCTGAAATGAAAATATGGGAAAATCCGCCACTTGCTTCGCCCAGAAGGGTGGGATTCGATGGAGAGCCCAGCCATCCGTGCCCCTTCCTGTTGTCCTGGGCCAAGCATGGGCACAGAAGGGGTGTGGGCAGGGCCCAGGGAGTAGCCCCTTGAGACCTTGAGAGAGGCTGGCCAGCGTGGGTGAGTGGGCCCAGCGCCCAGAGCTAAGAGGGCAGGTGGGACTGCTCGGCCTTCCCTTGGGTGCGTGTCTGCGTGGCTCTTGGAGCCACTGAGCCCACCTTGTCTCAGTGTCTTCCCCTGTAGAGACAAGTCCCTTTCTCAGGAGGGCTCAGATCTACACAGCTGCTAGGAGAACCTTCAGCCTGACCAGGGGTGGAGGGGAAGGTACTAGGTTCTGACCGTGGGGATGGAAGAGGAATGCAAGTTTCCTTTGGCTGGACGTTAGTACAGTGTAGACTTCTGCACTTAGTCTCTGGAATGGAATGTGTCCCTTGCACCCAGAATGTTCCTCAGCTAGGCCCTGGGGGGCTCTGGTGACTTGAGATAACCACCCAAAGGGCCTTGCAGTCAAGAGTTGTTTGGGAAACCCACAGCTGTGCAGGCACACACAATTTATAGATTAAAGGCTCTGAAAATTCCCACAGTAAGAAAACTTTTTGACTTTAACCCACTGTTTCACCTAGTGGTTTGAACAAAATCCACCCCCCCACACACCTTTAAAAATGTTTTTCTCTTATACTTTATATCCTGCAGAAATAGAATCTGTTGACATTCACTAGGGCATTGATTTTCAAAGTGTGTTCCCCAGATCAGCACCATCTGGGAGTTTGTCAGAAGTGTGCCTTCCTGGGCCCCACTCCACACCTGGTGAATCAGAAATTGGGGCGAGGCCAGTGATGTGTGTGACAAGCTGTCCAGGGGATTCCGATGTCTGCCCCAGCTAGAGAGCCCCCATACTCGGGGAAATAGTAGCAGAACTGAAAGGGAGGGGAATGGCCTGGAGGCTTGGGGGTGGGAGGTCCAGAGGACATGGAGGCCTGGCAGGGATGGGAGGGGATAGTACAAGGACCCTGGACTTCAGAAGAGGTGTTGTGGCCGCCATGGAGGGCTGTTCAGGGTGCATGGCCCCTGGGCACTGAGACCCCAGTCTGAGACTGGATCAGGAGCAAGGCTGTGTGTCTGGGGGTGTCGTGAGGCTTGATGTTAGGTGGTGGGGTCTCTGGAAATGCCCAGGAGGTACTGCCCGCTTTGGTCCACCCCAGTGGCCAGCACCGTGCTCATGGAGGGCACCTGCCCAAACAGTTGGATTCTGCCCAGAATTCAGGGGGTGTGGTCAGTTCCTACAGTGTCTTCCTGGACTCTAAGGGGGGTTGTCCCCAAAGACAGGGCTGGGTGGCACCTTCAACACAGGTAGGAAGTCAGAACTCTCCGGGCAGTGGCCTTGGCTGATGCATCCACAGGCAGGGTTCTTGGGTCAGCTTCGCCTCCACACACCCATTCCCCCAGGGGGGCTTCTGCTGCGGTCACCTCCCAGCACTGGATCTCCTATGCCGTCTCCATCAGACAGGCCGCCCCATCCTGGGCCCTCTTGGCGGCAGGAGCCAGGGGCCCAGGCGGCAGCCGAGGCCCATGCCCTGCCTGTGCTTTATTGCAGCCGTCCAGATCCACATCCTGAAGGCGGACAAGGCGGGGGACTGGTGGAAGTTCACGGTGAACATCATCTCCGTGTACAAGCAGGGCACCAGCCGCATCCGCCGCGGCGACCAGAACCTGTGGATCCGCTCGCGGGACATCGCCTGCAAGTGCCCGAAAATCAAGCCCCTCAAGAAGTACCTGCTGCTGGGCAACGCGGAGGACTCACCCGACCAGAGCGGCATCGTGGCGGACAAGAGCAGCCTGGTGATCCAGTGGCGGGACACGTGGGCGCGGCGGCTGCGCAAGTTCCAGCAGCGCGAGAAGAAGGGCAAGTGCAAGAAGGCCTAGCGTGGAGGCCGCGGCGCGCCGGCGGGCTGGGCGCGGGGCGGCCACCGCGGCGTGGACTTGCCCGCGGGGGCT
>SJYB01000300.1:688119-744624 GCA_006408585.1 Antidorcas marsupialis | reverse complement strand
TCCCGGCTTGGGGGAGGGTGGGGGCGGGGCCGGGGCCCTCGGCGGCCCCGCCCCCAGGCCCCGGAGAACTGAGGACCGAGACTTAGCTACCTCACGGCCTCCCTCCAGAGCAGAGATGCGTTTCCCTGGTGCGGGAGGGCCGCCGGGGCAGGTGCAGGTGGGCCGCAGCGATGGGTAGAGAAGGGCACGTGAGGAGGAGAACTGTCATCCCCCAGGCCCGCAGCCCCAGCAGAAAACTCCATCCGGTTCCCCTGCCCCTTCCTGGGGCATTGCCACAGGAACCCTGGCTGTGACAACTGGGGCTCCCATCTGCAGCAGCCTGGGGGCACCTGGGGAGGCAGAAGTGGCCTGTCCAGCCAGCCTTCCCCGTGCCGTCTCTGGTCTCCACCTGCCCCTGCCATCCTCCTGGTGGTGGAGGGTGGGGAGGGGTTACAGTCTGCAGCCAGAGCAGTGAAGCCCCCTCCTGGTCCTGCCCTGGCCAGGCTTTGGGGGGTGGTGCTTGGCCAGGCTTCTGGACCAGGGACACCCCTGAGAAGCTCACGCCGGGTGGTCGGTCACTGCTCACGCTGGAGCTGCCTGATGGAGGAGGCATTGCCAACGCAAAACCTCCCAGAGAGTTTCCTTTCTGGAAAGTTGGAAGCAGCCCCTTTATGACATTTTCCAGGGGAGGGGGAGGGGGGGTACGGGCTGGGCTTACGGCAGCGACACTATTTGTGTAATGACATCAGCTCCCACAAGGCCCCTCAGCAGTGTCAACAGCTGGGAAGGGCCTGGAAGGCAGGCTGCTGAGGCAGTTGGGCCTGGCGGGGGTGGGAGTGGGCTGGCTGGAGTGGGGATCTGCTCCGCTGGCTCAGGGAGGCGTGGGAGTGCCTCTTGTCGTGGCTGGCAGGGCTGGAACCATTAGGGTCCCAGGTACCAGGGAGGCCGTGACCACTTCCTGCTGAGCCCTTGCTCCTGGCTGCCCAAGGAACGGGGAGAGGAGGCTTCCCGCCACCATCCTGGTATGGCCTGGGTGGCACCTCGACCCCTCCCCTCTGGCGGCCCCCTACTGGGATCAGGCTCCCTTTCCAAAGCTTCCAAGAGATACCGTCTCTAAGCCGGCAGCCCTAAATGTCCAGGTCTGATGGCTTCACACAGGACCTGTGCCCAGGGGCCCCCACCCGCCTAGCCGGCACTCTGAATTCGAGGCCTGGCTCCTGTCTCAGTCAGGAAATTGGTTTCATCTTCCCTGCTGGAGTTTGGCTGCTCAGAAGGGTCACACCAAGGATGAAGCTGGGGCCCTCCTGGTCTGGCTTTCCTCTGCTTCCTCCTGCATCGCCACCGCCACCATTTACCGAGCACCTGCTCTGTGCCAGGCACTTTACCCCCGTAACCTCACACTATCTTCATGACAGCCCCGTGAGACAGGGGTCCTCACCGGGCACTGTAACCCCTCCTTGCTTCCCTCGCAGGCTGTGGGGGGTGCTTCTGGGTGAGTCACCCGTGAGATGCTGGCCCTGGTGATGGCATCTGGCCTGGAGAACAGACGTCAGGAACTGGGGGCTGGGATGGGCAGTCACATCTTGAGAGGTGACAGCCGGGGCGGTGCATGAGGCTGGTGTACACTCACTCCAGGTTCCAGGCAAGCAGGCCGTGGCTGGTCCTAAGGTGTAGGTAGAAAGGATATCTGGCTGCCTGGAGGGGTTCCAGAGGTGCCCCCAGGGGCAGGGGAAGGACAGAATGGGCCTGGGAGGGGTAACTGTGCTGCCTGACGCCAAGGCTGGAAGTGAAGGGCCCTCTCCACACAGTTGGCCCTCTGCCGCCACTGCCCCAGTGTGGTTCAGGTGTGTTTTCCTGCCTCACAGTCCACGAGAGGCTCTGTCCTTTGTGGGTAGTCGTCCTGTTTCTGTCCACACCAGCCTGGCTTCTCTGCTTTGCCCAGGAGGGCATGGCAGCCCTGCCAGCTCCCACTCCAGGCCCAAGTCTCGGCCCCCGTTGTGAGGGAGACTTGCACTGGTGGTCTCTGTGGCCAGCAGCCCACCAGGCAGCAATGCATCTTGCTTTAAATTCAGCCAGTCTCGCCCTCTGGCTCAGCACCCTGAGAGCAGAGCAGTCTGGCCTCTGGGGAATGTGAGGGCCACCAGTCAGCCAGTGGGGAGGGGAATTTGGGGTCGGGGGCTCAGTCCTGGCAGGTGGCCTTCCCCACCCAGCTAGAACCCAGCCCACTGCTCCTCTGAATCCAGCCACCAATTCGGGAGGACCCTCCCCCTTGGGAAAGCACCCCTCTTCTTCCCTGACCCATCTGCCCGGGTGGAAATGGAAATAGGAATTGAGGTTCCGGTTTGTACAGTTAGGAAAGGATGTAAAATGGAACTAGATTTTGAAGAGTGTATTAACCAGAGTTGTGATATGTAGGTGTTTGAAGAAAAACATACCAGATTAGTCTTTTTTTTTTTTAAGAGATTTCCAAGTTGTCCTTTTTCTTACCTGCTGGGGGGTCTGGAGCCCCTGAGAGCGGGGTCCCTGCCTTTCTGACACATAGTAATGCTAAGGATTGGGGTGGAGGGAAGGAAGAAGGGTGAGGGGCTGCCCCCTGGGCTCACCTGCAGCTTGGCTCCTGTCCTGAGCAAAGCAGCGTGAGAGGCAGGTCCTGGTGGTAAAGTGGGAGGGCCCCCCGCAGTCCAAGCTGGGGGTGCTGGGAGCTGCCCCAAGGTCACTGGCACTCAGCTAGCACTCTGCCCCCAGAGTAACCGCAGGAAATGGGTACAGCCTGTCTTGGGTTAACCCCAGGCTGGAGACTGAAATCAAGGAGAGACCCCTCGGGGTCAGGAGATGGTCCCTTTAGGCAACTGAAAAATGTTTGGGTCTCACTACTCAAAGGAAGACTGGAGAGTGGATGAACTAGACCCATGGATGGGGTTACTGGGCCACAGTTCACGGCCATAGCCAAGTCGTACCCTAAGGGTATCGAAGTGTGTACTTGTAGGGCCTCGCCCCTGTCTGAATCAAGCCAGTCCTTCTCCCTGTTATTGGACGTGGCTCCACCTCCCTACTCCCCTCTGCGTTCCGGAGTTCTGTTCACTCGGAATTGTAAATGTTTAGTTGTGACCATGACATATTGTTTGGGTCAGTGTTCCTTTCCAATGCATACTAATATATTATGGTTATTATATATGAATATATTTAATGACATGGAAAAAGTTGTGGATTTTTTAAGTTTTTTCTTTTTTTTTTTGGTTAGCGTTGTAATGGACCCAGATGGAACTTGTAACGTGGGCCCCACATGATAGAACTAAATTCAGATATCAATTAAATAAACTTCTTGTACACTGTTCTCTGTCTCCCAGTCTTTATTGGTGGTCTGAGCTGGGGTGGTCAGCCTGCTGGGTGAGAGGCTGGCGAGTCTTCAGCCATTTAAGGAATATGGCTTCTGGTCTAAGAGTTCCCAGAAGACAAACCTGAGACCAAGGCCCCGTGGTGCTCTACAGCAATGGTGCCCGAACTTTTTGGCACTAGGGACTGGTTTTGGGGAAGACAGTTTCTCTACGGATTGGGGAGACAGTGGATGGTTTCAGGGTGATTCAAGTGCATTACATCTATTGTGCACTTTATTATTACATCAGCTCCACCTCAGGTTATCAGGCATTAGATCCTGGAGACTGGGGGCCCCGGGGATAAGCCAGAGCCTGCCTTTGTTCTTCCCCATCTGACTCAGAACCTGCAAGTAGAGTTATTGCCCTTCATGTAACCAGTTTCTTCTATTCAAGTAGAGGGGAGACTCACCGGCAAAGACAGCAAGGTCAGTGACACTGGAGAATGTTCTCAAGCCGCCGTGTCGCTAACGCTTCGTGAGATGCAGGGATGGGGCGGGGGCCAGCGCCACCAGGAGCTGAGCTCACTGGGTTTCTGGGAGGCTATATTTAAACTTCCAAATGGTTGTGATTTCTCTATTAAATAAACAATTCAGTCATTAGGAACATGTTGTGTTGCCATGCAAAGGGGAACTGATCGTCACCAGGAAGCTATAATTTCTGCACCCAGCTGTTTTGAAGACAAGTCTCAACGACACAGATTCATCTTTCCCCTGTATTGCATGGAAGGCCCTTCCCCCTGCGTGATCAGGCTGGGAGGCTGTGAGCTGCTGCTCAGGAAGGACTAAGGGCCTCCCAGGGTGTGCCAGTGGTAAAGACCCTCCTGCCAATGCAGGAGACATATGAGACACGGGTTCAACCCCTGGGTTGGGACTATCCCCTGGAGGAGGGCATGGCAACCCACTCCAGTACTCTTGACTGGAGAAGCCCATGGACAGAGGAGCCTGGAGGGCTGCAGTCCATGGGGTCTGAAGCAACTTAGCACACATGCAGGAAGGAATAAAGCCCATCCTGCCTCCTCAAGGGCTGTAGGCACGGGAGCTGTGCTCTCAGAACCAGGGGTCAAAGCCAGCACAGGTGGTGTAAGCCCCGTCATAAGGGCGGCACTGACACCCATGGCAGAGACAATACAGGTCTCAAGTGGCCGGATGGGCCAAGGGGAAAGCGAGGCTTTTCTGCAGCTTTGGGCTCCCCTCAAAGCCAGTTCAGACCCAGCTGGACCATTTGCCAGATTTAAGACATCTGCCAAACTCAGTGCAGGAAATCAGGCGGCTCCTGTGCAGCACTGACCCAAGGTGGTTGGAAAAGTCCATTTTAGAGACTGAAATGCTGAGGCACAAGGAACCAGAGATTCCCATCAGGGACTTGGGGGCCAGCAGAGTTCAGTCCAAAGCCCAGACCCTGCTGGGTGAGAGCTCCCCAGGATCTGGCTGAGAAGGCTCCCACATTTCTAAAGGCCTCCCCCACGCCTCCACCTACCAGGGCCTGAGACAGCACTGTGGACAGGGGGGTGCCTACTCATGGTAGAGACACACTTGGGTTTCAGATTCTGTTCAACAGAATCTCTGTCCATGTTAAGACTAAATAAAGATGTATAAGAAATAAACCAAGAAAACCTATGTGTGAAAGGACAGACAGCCCATGCGAGAAATACAGCAGTGAATTAATCCACCCAAATACTGTATCAAAGTGGGGACTCGACAGAGCATCTCACCCCCACCCTCATGTCAAGGTGGATGTGGGTGTACAGGTGCCAAGGGCCCTGCCTCCAGCCCACCCAGCAATCACCCCCTTCTTGTCCTGGGGGCCCAGGATATAGCTATTGTACAAAAGTTTCTAAATCCCTTCTTGTCTATGCATTTTTAAATTTAAGTGGGTGGGATCACAGGTGGGAACCCCCACACACAATTAAGTCTGTCAGTGTTTGGGAAAAAAAAAAGTGGAGACTCGACAGGCCAGCAAGTCTGGTCTGCAAAGACGCAGATGCCTTCTGTTACTGCAGGCAGTTGGGAGGAACTCTGAGGCTATAAGAAGCAATGAAAGGAAAGAGGAGCCTTGGCCCACTTTTCCAAAAAAGGGCAGGGGGGAAACTGCACTTACCTTCAGCAGGGCTAGGTTAGAAAACCCAGCTAGATAAAAGATGACCTTGAACTAGTCTATGCCAAGAGGCAGGGAGTACCAGCCACAGGCCAGCCGGCAGTTCTCAGAGGATGGGTCAGGAGAGAACCCAACACTTCTCAAAGCAGAGGACGGTCTAGAGTCCTGCAGGAGCCCCATGGAAGGAGGGTCCAGGGCTTTGCCAGGAGCAGGTGTCCTGGGGCTACTGAAAACTAAGCTTTAGTTACAGTTGTTGATAATCACGAGGCTTCAACAGAACAAAAGTACCAGTTGTAACTAGATACCGGATTCCTTGACGTGGTACACCTTGCCTGGAGAATTCCATGGACAAAGGAGCCTGGCAGACTATAGTCCATGGGGTCACAAAGAATCAGACACAACTGAGTGACTAAATAACAAGAGCCTTTAATGGCTTATGATTAGTAAATGATCAGTTCAGTTCAAAATACTTATGCTGTTGTTTTAATAAAGTTACTTTCATTGAAAATGCACCCAAGGTGATGGGGTCTCACCACTCTTTCTATGCTGAGAATTGTAGCTGTTCATGTCACCCATCCAGAGCCCTTAAGCCACCCCGGGACCCTGGTCCTTATGCTTCTGTGGGGTTTGAGGGTGGGAGGGGGCAAACTAGGTATGGCCAAACCCAACTGGAAAAGGCCACGTGACTGTGCCGTGCGTCCTGATGCAATAGAGCCCAAGTGGCTCCACCCAGCCACTTGAGATGCCTTGCCAATTTCAGGCCACCCTTCAGTTCAGAGTGGGGTGGGTGTCTCCCGCGAGAAGCCCACCCCGAGGAAGCCAGGGTACAAGGGAGCCTCCCTGCCCAGCACTGCTCCAGGCCTGGATGACAGATCCCATGGTCTCAACCAACTAGCTTCTTCCGCCTGCCCCGTCCCTGGGCCCAGAGAAGTGAAGCCATGGGTCCCATGACAGCAGTGCAGGGGCCAGGCCTTGAGCGTGCTCAGCCGGGCGGACAGTGGCCGCTGTGTGAGGGCCTGGACTCCACACTTGGCTTGGAAAGGCCCCTGTGTGGCTGAGCCAGGCCGCCAGGGCTCTGGCTCAAAGATGCCTTACGAGTTGCCGGGGCTCCATGCTGAGCAAGTCAAGAGGAGGTGAGAAAGTCAAACAGGCCTTCAATGCCACCTCCCACGAGCCCCAAAGTGGGGGACTCCAAGGAGACACTGTTTATACAGATTTGGGGTTTAGTACAACAAGATGGGTGGATTCTTGCTCTTCCACTGGGGCATCCATTGGCAACCGCCCCGCCCCCCGCCCACAGGGAAAATGCCTCCAGGGCACCTTAAGGTCCAGACTACCCCCGCTGTCCAGCCTGGCCCCTCTGCTGGTGTCCTGGCCTTGATGCAAGCACGCCTCCAGGGCCTCTCCTGCACTCCCCTGCCCTGATCCCTACCTACAGTGGGGCTCCCGCTCACGGCTGCCTCGCTCCTTGCCCTCTGGCCCCAGTCTGAACACGGCTTCCAGGGCCTCGACAGATCTGCACGGGCTGGCCACCCAGGAGGTCAGCGGGGTCCAGTCAGACAGGAGAGCCGCTGCTGCGCCCCAGCTCACTCTCACATCCTCACGACAGCTTGCGCTGGGTTGGAGAGGATGCCTGAGCCCTGGACACGGAGACCATCTGGCCCAGCGGGTGTAGACTGTGCTGAGCCACTCTGTGCCGACACGGGCTGACTCACCTGGTCCTTGTGGCAGCTCTGCAGGCAGGAGGCCATCTTCTCTCCATTTCCTAGAGGGAGAAACGCAGGCCCAGCCGGCACCTGGCCCGTGGTCACACAGCTGACGAGCGGTATGCTGGTCACTGGGGCCGTCACTGCCCAGTTCGGGCTGTCTGTCTTCTGGGCACTTCCAGGCCCCCTCACTGAGCAGGGCAGGTGACAGGCCAGTGAGCTAGCTGTGAGTAAAGCTGACGGCTTCCCTCCTGGGCAGAGTGTTCCATGGCTGGTGCGAGGGTGCCTAGAGTCCCCTTTCTTCTGCCAGAGCCATGGGGCTGTCCCCTGGGCCTGAGTCTGGGCCCCTAGCTGACCTGCATGGACGAGCAGCAGTGAGGAGGCCCTGACACTGGGACGGATCTAGGTCGTTGGGATTTGCAACACTGTCCTGGCTAACACGGAGCCAAGTCCAGGTGCGACCCGGGCAGGCCAGGCCCGGGCTAGACCGCCTCCCGGGAGAGCGCTGTGTGCAGGTGGCAGTGGGACTGCCCAGGTGGCCTGGAAGCGACCCAGCTCCTCGAGGGGAGAGCTGTCAGAAAGGTCACCCACCCTTCGCTGTGACTTACAAGAGACCAAGCACAGAGGCAGGGCTCCCCTGACGGAGGCCCGGGGTCTGGACCCAGGTCTTCCCTGCTCACTGCCATCTCAGGTCTCGGGGTCCCAGGAGATAAAGCTGTGCCGGGGCACATGGCCGTCCCATGCCTGTCTTGTGGTCTCTAGGGAGTCCCCTGGAGAACCCCCCCACCTCAAAACTCCCTTCCCACACACCTGATCTGGCCTCTTCCAGTGAAATTTTGTGCTTGGAAACCACTCTAATTTTTCTATCACCAACCCCAATTCTTTCTCCTTGAGCCATGGATGGCAAAGCAAGGCCTGGCAGCCCGGCCTGCCTTCTGACGGCCAAGGAGGAGGGCATGAAGCTTGGCCCTCCGCCCCTTCCCACCCGATCCACCGCCATGCCTGACGGCCTGGCACCCCGCTCAAGGTCTAGCCCATCTGTCTGCCCTCATCATCACACATGCATACATGTGTGCAATGCGTGCAGTGCACACTCATACGCACGCAAGGTTGGCACAGCTGGTTTACTGTTGTTCAGTCGTGTCTGACTCTTTGCAACCCCCAGGACTGCAGCACGCCAGGCTTCTCTGTCCTTCACCATCTCCCTGAATTTTCTCAAACTCATGTCCACTGAGTCAGTGATGCCATCCAAACATCTCATTCTCTGTCATCCCCTTCTCCTCCTGCTCTCAGTCTTTCCCAGCATCAGGGTCTTTTCCAATGAGTCGACTCTGCATCAGGTCAGGGCCAGTTTAGAAGCCAGAGAAAGGCCCTGTTCTGACTGCAGAATCACACCTTTCTTTTAACCCCACGGGGTACTTTACCACTTGATCATTCCCATCTCCCCGCCTGGTTCATCAGACTTGATTCTGCTGCTGACAGAGATGCATCAGCTTTGGAAAAGTGGTTTACTATGTCAAGGGAGGAAAAAAGCACGTGATTCTAGGTCCAAAAGGTAGTTCCCAAAGTAGAGTCCAGAGATACTTCACCACTAGGAGTGACAAGCTTGGGCGGGGAAGGGGGCAGTTACACAGAGCCCTACCTGCAACACAGCCCCTTCCTCCCTCCAAGACACACGTGGCCTTGGTTGCTCGCTGGTCTCCCATGTGGCCACGTGACTGCTCAGAGCAGACCAGACACTCCTACAAACTGCCAAGAATTCAGCTGGAATTCAGCATCATCCCACAGGTGGCCCAGGACACTGAAGGGGTGGCCGGAATCCACTGGCAGCAAGGGGCAGTGACCGCTGAGGGACCTTGGGCGAGCACCCCAATCACCAAGGCAGAACCCCAAAGAGCCATCCTGCTCGATACCTCAGCAGAGGCACCACCCGGTTTGTTTCTGCTGAAGCAACGCACGGCGAGGTGAGAACTTTGGGGGAATTTATTGAGAGCGGCTTTCGGGTACCAAGAGGATGCTCGGCTTTACTCCATCACTGGCAGGTGTCCTGGTTGGTGGTCCCTTGAAGGCCACTAGTTGGTGGGCCAGACTGCAACTACCACGATGGCCACGAGCAGCAGCAAAATCACCATTATCATCCCTGAAAAACAGAAGCATGCAAGACCCCCTGTAACGCTTTCCACCAGCAGAGCCTCGCCTCTCCCGTGAAGCATCTTTGGAGACAGTGGGGCAGTTCTCCAGGGAGCCCCAGTGTGTGTCTGGGGTGTCAGCAGCCTCTGGCTTTGCAGGCAGGAGGGAGGGGCTCCAGGGACCCCAAAGGGCTGCCATCTCGCCACCTGAAGAGTTGTGCCGGCAAAGTGCCCGTGCTCCTGAGCAGGTGGGGCCTCCCCACTCAGCCCCCCTTGCTCTGGCTTCTGTGTGCAACTTGGCCATGTTTTGTGTCCTCATTAATGAGGGCGTGATAAAGCAAAGGGCTTTAGAGTTCACAAAGAAATACTGATTCCAGAATCCATTTTCTCCCCATTCACATGGCTTGGCCTTTTCTTCTTGGGCTGAAGAAACTTATGTCTTTCATCTGGAAAGAATTCTGAGAGAAGGACCTTTGCTTTACTTTTTTAAAAAATATTCTCTAGTTTTACTTCAACTTTTTGGCTGGGGACCACAATGTACTCCCGGCCAGTCTGCTTCCTGCATCCAGCCAAGGCCACCCCGCCTCCCTTGGTTCACACGTCTGGACCTACCACTGCCCATTCCTTCCAGGCAGATGAAGAGCGAGGGGCCAGGAGCACTCGGCCTGTTTCCCCGACGCCCTCCCTGTGCTCCACGCTGACTTCTCCGGTGGGCAGTAGGTGCTTCCTTCACTCTGGAGGCCAGCACGGTGGTGGCGTGCCAGAGACACGACACGGCCGTGACAGAACAAGCGCTGAAATGAAGGACCCCTGAGCCACTGAGGCTCCGAGAGGGGAGTGAGGAGCAGATGAGATGAGACAGAGAATGCTCTACAAACTATTGGGGAGTCGGGCCCACCAGGACTGCCCACCACAGGCGGAGGAGCTGTGTTGGAAAAGGTCAGGGTTCCGAGGGTTCAGCAACGTATTCTCTTGTAGGAAGCCACTAATGTGTTCTTGATCTTATTGGCCAGATAACCACTGGCCACATCTGGGTTCAGGAGCTAAAGAGCCACATGTGACCGATGGATACTCTACTGGACAAAGACAATACAGGACAGACATCGCCATCATTGTAGCCAAGTCCCATTGGGCAAAATGGACATACTGTGTGGAGTTCTGATTATTTTATCCACTGCCATTTATTTCCATACACCACTGTTGAACTGATGAATGACTGAATGTGTTTTCAACACTCATGCCACACTTGGACAGCTCCCCACATGGGGGATTCTGCTTTCTTCTTGAGTTGGTGTTGTTAAGTTATATTTTTGGGGGAAACTGCCCAGTTTTTCCTGAGTATCTAAAATTACTGGCATAAGGCTATTCATTGGATTCTCCTATAATTTTAGCACTATACCTGCCTCAGTCCTTTTCATTTCTCACATCACCTGGTTGTGCACTTTTCCCCCCAACCTTGCCACAAATGAGCCTTTTTATGAACCTTTTCCGAGAACAAGTTTGACTTTGTTGATCACTTCTCATTTATTAATTTCTCCATTTACTTTTATTTATTTGCTGCCCTGTGTGGCATGTGGGATCTTAGTTCTCCAGGCAGAGCTCAAAACTGTGTCCCCTGCAGTGGAGACACGGAGTCTTACTCACTGAACCACCAGGGAATTCCCTCTAAATTCTAAATATTGAAAAATGTTCAACAATGTCTTCTTTGGCCAAATGATTATTTAGAAGTGATTTTAAGATTTACAATTTTACTGAAACAAGCTTATTGAAATGCACTTCTTAAAAATTCTGAGACAATGATGGTGGTGGTGGTTTTAGTTGCTAAGTTGTGTCTGACTCATGAGACCCCATGGACTGCAGCCCATCGGGTTCCTCTGACAAGGATACATGTACTATATTTTGGTGTGAAAACATCTGTGATTTCTATGAGTGACAAAATTGCAAGCGCGATTAGTCCTGCTGTGGTTTGCTGCCTACTTTCTTAACTGAAGAAAAGAAATGCCAAAGCTCAATCGGAGGTTTGTGAAGACAAGAATGTAGATTTCTCATCCAAGTTCATGGAGTCCCTGAATTCTATCCACAGGTGCCCAGGGTTCGATGTAATTCAGGCTGCTACTGCTATTGCTGCTAAGTCACGTCAGTCGTGTCCAACTCTGTGCGACCCCATAGATGGAAGCCCACCAGGCTCCCCCGTCCCTGGGATTCTCCAGCCAAGAACACTGGAGTGGGTTGCCATTTCCTTCGCCAATGCATGAAAGTGAAAAGTGAAAGTAAAGTCGCTCAGTTGTGTCTGACTCTTAGCGACCCCACGGACTATAGCCTACAAGGCTCCTCCATCCATGGGATTTTCCAGGCAAGAGTACTGGAGTGGGGTGCCATTGCCTTCTCCTTCAGGCTGGGTAAATTTCATTTTATTTTTATTTTAATACTTTATTCTACTTTACAATACTGTATTGGTNTAGCCTACAAGGCTCCTCCATCCATGGGATTTTCCAGGCAAGAGTACTGGAGTGGGGTGCCATTGCCTTCTCCTTCAGGCTGGGTAAATTTCATTTTATTTTTATTTTAATACTTTATTCTACTTTACAATACTGTATTGGTTTTGCCATACATTGACATGAATCAGCCACATGTGTACAAGATCTCCCAATGCCAAAGCCCCCTTCCATCTCCCACCCCACACCATCTCCCTGGATCATCCCATACACCAGCCCCAAGCATCCTGTATCCTGTATTGAACATAGACTGGCACTTCGTTTCTTATATGATGGTATACATGTTTCAGTGTCATTCTCCCAAATCATCCCACACTCTCCCTCTCCCACTCCCACAGAGGCCAAAAGTCCGTTCTATAGCTCTGTGTCTCCAGGCTGGGTAAATTTTAAACCCAACCCAAGTAAGCACAGCATGCTTATGGTTTTAAATACTGAGGAAGGAGTAAAAAGTTCACAGCAAGCTTCCCTGTCACCTCCCTGTGACAGTGGGTGCACTTTTTCTAATACGCCTTCTTTCTCCAATGAACCAAGAGGAGAGCACCTCCTCTTGAGGACCTATGATTTTTTTTTTCCTCCTGTCTTCATAAAACCCAAGCCTTTACGTCAGGGGTCTGCAAACTGTGGCCCATGGGCCATATCTGGCTTGTGGCCTGTTTTTGTACAACCCATGAGCTAAGAGTGGTTTTCATATTTTGAAAGGGTTGTCAAAAAAGAAATAGGAGATGTGACACACTGTCTGGGGTGTGTAAAGCCCAGCGCGTTTACTGTCTGGCCTTTTCCGGTATCTGCGGACCCTGCTCTGTGTCACTGCGGCCAACAATGACCTCAGGGGCTGGGCTCTGGTTCTCTCCCCACTTCTTTGATCTGTGCATTTCTTTTCTTCCTTATATTAATAAATGCAGCCATCTATTAACACTCGAGGGGGTGGTGTAATAGTTCATCTAGCATTTCAAGATGCTTGTAGCAAGGGTGGGTGGGTGTGTGTAAATATGTACATATGTGTGACTATTATCTCAGTTCATCTTGCCAGACCAGAAGAACACATTTTTTCATTCATTTCTCCCTCCAGAAACATCTTCAGGTTGACCAAAGCCTCCACTTGGGCAGGAATCCCACTACTACTTGGCTAGGGAAAAGGTTTATATTGTACAATATCTTTCCTTAAAAAATAATGGAAATGGAGGAAGCAGATGGACTGATGGGAAGTGGCAGGACAATCTCCGGCCCTCCCAAGCCCAGGCTCATCCTGAAGATGCGGAGGAAGACTGCCTTTTTGAGGAAAGAGGAGAAAATGGGCTGAGTGGTGGCTGAGGAAGAAGCCATGCCGCCAACACTCATCCAGGATCGGAGCTGGGAGGCCACACAGGCCTGAGAGGCTGCCCCTGGGGTTCCGGTCTGGACTGAGGCTGCGATGGCCCAGAGGAGGGGCGCACAAAAGGCTCTGAATTTTTAAGTCAGGGTGATTATGGGAAAAGCAGAACAAGTGATGAGGACCAAGGAGTCAAGAACAATAACAGGCTGGGAAGGAGAAAGCACACATCTGGTTTGAGTTTCCACGCGTGAAGCCTGCAGTCCAAGGGGAGCGGCCTCGGGCATCCGTCGTCACCAGCATCTCCTGCTTGGGTCACTGCGGGAACTGACCTGCTGCTCCCTTCACCTGATCCTTTCCCCTTGAGCGAACTGGAATGGAAATCAGATCAGGCTGCTTCCTGGCTCAAAACTGTCTAATGGCTTAAAATCCACACACTTCATGCTGTTTGAAGGCCCTGGGACCCCTGAAGCCACACCCTGCACCTGTCCTCAGGCCACCCTGGCCTCCAGGTCCTCCCACGGGCCCTGTGCCCTGCCTCCCGGCCTGGACCCCTGCTGTCCTGAAGGCACTCTCTCCCGGCACCCCTGGCCTAGTGAATCCTGCTCATCTTCCAAAACTCAGCATCAGTTTCTGGGCTTTGAGGAACTACTCCATGACCTGCAGTGGCCTTTGTCCTTTGTCTCTGCAGTGAACCTTCTTAAACTTTGATTTAGGTCCTTGGTTAGTTACTCTTTGCCTCTGCTATCACCACAGGAGCATCCATGGCAGGGCCTCTGCCCAGTGGGTTCTCCACCACGTCCCCAGTGCCTGGAGCAGGGCCTGGCACACAAAAGAGGCACGAGATGTTCTTCTTTCTATAAATGAATAAATGGGGACCTCCCTGGTGGTCTGGTGGCTAGGACTCTGCGCTCCCAATGCAGGCGGCCTGGGTTCAACCCCAGGTGAGGGAACTAGATCCCACATGCCACTACTAAAGATCCCGCATGACACAATGAAGACCCAGCACAGACAAACAAATAAAATAAATATTTCCACGAAACTAAAAAACACTTGCTTCTGGGAAGACAAGCTATGACAAACCTAGACAGCATATTAAAAAGCAGAGACATCACTTTACTGACAAAGGTCTGTCTGGTCAAAGCTATGGTTTTCCAGTGGTCATGTATGGATGTGAGAGTTGGACCATAAAGAAGGCTAAGCACTGAAGAACTGATGCTTTCGCACGGCGGTGCTGGAGAAGACTCTTGAAAGTCCCTTGGACTGCGAGGAGATCAAATCAATCCACCCTAAAGGAAATCAACCCCGAATATTCATTGGAAGGACTGATTCTGAAGCTGAGGCTCCAAAACTTTGGCCACCTAATGCGAAGAGCCAACTCATTGGAAAAGACTCTGATGCTGGGAAAGACTGAGGGCAGAAGAAGGGGTGACAAAGGATGAGACAGTTGGATGGCATCATCAACTCAACAGACATGAATTTGAGCAAACTCTGAGAGACGGTGAAGGGCAGAGAAGCCTGGAGTGCTGCAGTTCACAGGGTTGCAAAGAGCTGGACATTACTGAGCAACTGAAGAACTAAATATTATTTTAAAAAGGAATAAATGCATTGAGTATCTGGAAGGAACAAGAAGAGCCAATGAGAAGGACACTGAAGGGACAGAAAACAGGGAGAGAGGAGCTGGGAAGATGTGTCAAGGAGGCCAAGAGACAAACTCCCAAAGATGCCAGACCTCGACTGCAAACCCTGCAGCCACACCAGGAGGGTGGAGGAGAGCCTGTCCCCCGGGAGACGGTTCACAGTGCGGTGGGAGCAGAGGGCTGTCGGAACCATCACCAACACAGCGATTCCTCTGTCAGCTGCCACTCATTCCCTCACAGAAACCGGGTTCAACAGATGGGGCCACAGGACAGGTGCGACAAGGTTCCCCAAGGCCCATGAAGAAAGAAAATGGGCTTCACCGGCTGACATCATAGATGGCAACTCGATAAGACATGATACACTGGGTTCTAATCCAAAGATGAAAAGGGGGACTTGGAGAGCAACGAAAAATAAGATGCTGACATGTCCAACCCTTTTAGAGCAGAACAGGGCTCCTCCGGATAAGAGGCTTCCAGCAGGCTTAAGTAAACTGGGGTGCACCCAGGGTTGATGGAGGAAGTCATTCTAAGGTGGCGAGTGACAGTGATAAGCCAACTGCAGCCTCGTGTATTCTTTGGGGTCAAAGAGTAGATGTTTACAAACCTTATCGCTGCAATGCATTCTCTTTAAGGACTCGGGCTTTTCTGGAATGTGGACACAACTCTGGCACCTTCCTTGAATAGAGCCTCTCTCCTCTGAAGGATGTTTCAGAAAGAGAAATTGAGGGTTTCTGGAAAGCCAGAGAGAGCTAGGCCATGGCGTGCATGGATTATTCATGTGGGCCAGGTGGCCTCGCTTGAGTCTCAGCAATAGGTAATTCTCATCTCTTATTTTCTATGAGGAGGCTGAGGTTCTGGGAGGCTTACTCTGTCACCCAAGGCCCCAAAGCTGGTGAGAGGAAGAGCTGGGACTGGAATCCAGAGGGCAGGGACCCCTTGGCCATGCTCTCCTTTTCCTGCACCAGGGGGGCCTCTCCAGGGGGAATCCTGATCCCAGATACAGCACAGGGTTCATCAGAGAGAGAGGCCCAGAGGTCTTTGGGCTAAAAAATCGAGATAAAGAGTTTCTTCTTTTTTCCCTCTTTCTTCCTTCTTGTAATTTTTTATAGTGGGAAAATGGAAGCAAACATAAGAATGGACAGAGAAGTCCATGGAACTGTGATGAACTCATCACTTGGCTTTAACAAGGGTCAATCTGAGGCCCACCTGGTTTCACCTATACCCTCCTCCAGTGCATCTCTCACCCGTACCCCCTCCTGGTGTATTTTTTTGGAAGCAAATCCCAGACATGTTTCATCTACAGAAACGTCAGGAAGAATCACCAAAAGGCATCATTAGAAAACTCGCCGCTGCCACCACCACCATGCAGAACATTAGAGAGGCTGCTATTTCTTAAAGACAAAGGCAGGGGGGAACCCCCAACACTTCAGATGTAGGAAGGAGGATCCAGTTCAGAGGACAAGAGAGGCTGAGCCGCCACTGGCCACAGTTAGGACAGGAACAGCATTCAGCCCCATGTGAGAGACAGAACTCCCTTCTCTTGCCTCAGAGCAGGGCTCGAACCTCAGGGGGTCCTGTCATCCATCCCCCACCCCGCTGAGGAAATGTTTGACATTTCAGACCGAGGAAAGACAGTGGAACTTCTGGGAACCTGCCAATTTCCGAAACAATGAACGCTCTTTGCCCCTGAGCCCGGCACAGGAACACCTGGCGAGGCTGCGGGCGCCGGGAGCCTTTGCCCACACGTCACTCCGCCCCGCGCGGGGCCTGCTGGCACCGGGAGAGGCAGACTTTCCCTTCCAATCCCCAAGTGCCCCCTTTTTGGGGGGCAGGCCTGGGGTGCCAGAATTCCAAGAGTGGAAAAAAAACGTCCGTTTCCTCTGGTCAGTTCATCAGATGAGTATTACTCAACCACATCTAATATTTACAAGTCCAGCTCATGGCAATTACCAAAGAGATGTGAGAAAAAGTCCTTTGCAGACGGGGAAAGGATATGAAACACGGTCTCTCAGGAACAGTGCTGTGTTTGCTGGAGATTGTTCATTGGGATTCAGGGGCCATGGTTTTTTTCTAGTGAAACACTGGAAACCAGCAAACTATGGCGGCTGTGAGGCCAACACCTCTGTCACAGTCGAGCGAGGGCAACGGCTCCGAGTGCTTATTGATGAGGAGGACAAGGACAGGCGGGGTGTGGAGTCTGGCTTTTCTTGAGAGAGAGGGAGCAGGCCCTTGGGCTGGTCAGTTCTCCCCTTAGGAAGAAGGGCTTCCCGGGTGGCTCAGTGGTCAAGAATCCGCCTGCCAATAAGGGTTTGATCCCTGGGTGGGGACAATTCCCTGGAGGAGGAAGTGGCAACCCACCCCAGTATTCTCGCCTAGGAAATCCCATGGACAGAGAAGCCCGGTGGGCTTAGAGTCCATGGGGTCGCAAAGAATCAGATATGACTGAGCGATGGGGCACACATGGGCGCCTCTTAGGAAACTGCAAGAAAACTCAAGTGATCAGCATGGGGGCGGGGAGCCATTGGAGGGGAGAGGATTGGGGAATGGAGGGGAGACAGGCAGCAGGTGCGGGCGGGGTGCAAAGGCCAACTTTATCTGGAAGTCTTTTTATCTGGTTCTTGTTCATCACAAGGAAAGCCATACTGGCTGCTGGCTGTGGTTGGTTGGTTGGAACCAAAACGAATCTTATCCGATTTTCTTTGTTCTTCTTGCAGGAAGGATCAGGCCTCAAACAGCCCTCACGCAGCCGCTGAAGATTCACAGAGGACATTTATGGAGGGCTCCTCTAGTTGTCCCCTCCCCCAATAGGTGACATTTGCTTATGTATTAACCAGTGGGTTCTCACTGATCAAGCAGGCTTTTTTTTTTCTTCCCGCAGCAACAGCCTCCAGAGTTGGGGGTGAGGAATAAGCAGGAGGAAAGACAAAACTGGATATTTGTTTTCAAAAGTTCATGTAAATATCCCCTTTAATCCTGTTACTAGGCAAATAAGCTATGAAAAGAGTAGACACAGTACAGAGACGGTGAACGTATTGACATTCTGATTTTCAGGCTGAAGGGCTGAAGCGTGGCAGTTCCCCTCGAGCTCACCCCTTGGCCCAGACCTGCCCACTCAGGAGCTATGTCTGCCTTCCTCATTGGCCACGGGGTGTGGGCACAAGCCGCCTTCCTCCGACTCACCTGGCAGCTCGGCCGGGCTGGGAGAAACCACTGTGGGGGCCTGGGTCTGCCCAGACACAGTGGGAAGACTGGCCTGCCTGCTCCTGAATCTGTTTCACACTTCAGTCCCCTATCTGAATTCTCCCCAAACTGCTTTCATCAGAATACTGTTCCAAAGTCACTTCTGATGTGCTGAGTTTGGTTTTGTTCTGTCCTGGAACTTCCCTTTCTCTGCTGGGGAGACCTTCCTCCGAGGCTCTCACGGGCTCCCCACATCTCACCAGACCTCCCATCCCTCCTCCTCACCCTCCTGCCCCTCTGTGTGCATGCCCAGCCCTTTCTCACCCCAGCCAGGATTCCACTTTTCCATGAAGACCTCTCCACCCACAGAGACCCCCACCTCCCTGAAGTCAGAGATGCACTCAGAGCCAGACCACTGCTCTCCACTGACCGGCCTCCATCTTTCAATTCTTATCTTACTTGTTAACACTCCTTCCCCCAGGTCACAGGCTCTCCAAAAGCAGGGACCGTGGGCGGAAGGGGCACTGGTTTGGGGAGCCAGGGAGACCTGACTTCCAGCATGCCCACTTTCCAGCTATGAAATGCTGGGAAAGTTACTTGACACTGAGTTCAGGTCCACCACCTGCAGAACAAGCCTAAAAGTATCGACTTCATAGGCTTGCTGTAAGGATTCAATAAAAGGAAGTATATAAAACCTCAAGATCATAACTGGCACTCCATAAATGGCAGCTATGATGACAGTAATCTCGACTCCTTGTGTGACCCACGGCCCGAGAATAGTGCCTTGTGTGCGGCAGATGAGCGAGCCGGCCTCTTGGCTTAACGACAGGAATCAAACGTCACTCACTCCAGAGGAGAAGGAAGAGGAGTAAAAACAGGGGAACACCTGGGTGGCATTTAGCTGAGCAACAGCCCGATCCTAGCCAAGGCCCAGCGGTGATGACGGGCATCCAGGAAAGGTTGGATGCTCAGAGTGGAATATCTGGCAGCGTCCATGTTGGTTATTAGCTGCAGGAAGGGCAGCTGTGCCGGGCGAGGCGCTGGCTGAGGTCAGAAAGCAGGCAGAGCCCAGCCAAGTGGACACCAGGTGAGAGACGCCGTGGAAAAGTGAAATGGGACAGGCCTGTGGGGAAGGGCAGGACAGGGGTGTGCTGAGGACAGAGCTGCAGGCGGCAGAGGGAGACGGTGAAAGCAAAGCTAAAGGGCACTGGGCAGGTGTGCCCGGCATCGGGAATGCATCCGACCACAAGGGAGGATGGGCAGAGCGGGACTCGGGGGCCACTCGCGATGGCGGTGACCACGACAATGACGGCGAGACAAGAAGTACAAATGGCAGGGCTCCCATTCTGCCGTGGGGCACACGTGCTCTTCAGTGCTCACATCCCAGTCGTACTCTTACCTTTGGGCAATGAGCTGACAGAGCAATAAGTTTCCTGTTTCTGGGTGAGAAAGTGGGGGCTTGGGGCGATCCGCCTCATGTGGCCCTTCTGAGAGCCCAGGAGGGCGGGAGCAGTCACAGGACCGGCTGGGATGGAGCGTCAGGTGGGGAGGAGGTGGCCTGGGGGCCTGTGGAGGTCCAGGGGGTGAAGGAGTGAAAAGTCAGGGCTTGGGACCCAGAAGTGAGGGCACAGCCCCTCTAGAAATACCAAGAAACACATCTGAAGGCAAAGAACGGGCTTGGAATGTGCCTACGCTTCGGTTCTGACTGAAAATAAAGAAAACTGGAATCACAAGGATCTTAACGTTCCCGTGGCTTCACGTCACACCGACTGGATGAGTGTCTGACCTCAGACAAGGTCTCAGCTTAGGCTCCTGGTGCAGAGCACGGGAGGACCTGCAGAGCCCAGCTCAGCCCCGTGCTGGCCTGTGTGAGCCGGCTGCCCCACACCTCTGGTCCCTGGGGCCGACAGGTGACACACGTGTCCCCAGGCTGTGGGAGGGTCACGTGACATTCCCAGCCCCCCACCTTGGGGCAGGGGCTGGCACATGCTGGTACTGACTCCCTTCTGGAAGGTGCCAGCTCCCTGAGGTTGGGGCTCTGGGGTCTTCTTTGGAGTGAGTCTCTGGAGGGATGAGCTCAGTGTCCCCGAGTATGGCTGGGCTGGATCTGTGCTGATGTGATGCTGGCTACTCACTCCTGTGCTCTGACGGTCCACCCCATGGGGAGCACTCACCCCGGCCCTAGCGGGCACCCTGTTTCAATGTAGACAGGAAGTCCTCCTCTGTGTAAACAGAAAAACTCACCAGGAAGCAACTCTGCAGACTGAGGGAGGGGAGGGCGGTGCGGGGGACATCTGGGGGCCAGAGACAGCGTGGTTCTCAGCAGGAAGCAGGGAGGGTGACCTGGGAGGGGTTGGGGGTGAGAGGCGAGGAAAAAAGGACTTGCCTAGAAACAGGAAATTAAAAGGAATTAAGACTGCGCGAGACGGGGCAGAGGAGCTGGACCGAGGCTGAGCGAAAGGCAGGCTCCGGGTGTCTGGGCTCCAGGAACCAGGGCCTTGCTGGACGTCAGGCAGCCCTGTCACAGCTGCCAGCTGGCGAATTGACCCTTGGCTAATGGAGCCCCAACATGAGGACCTGAGAGGTCACTGCACTGGCCCAGGGCAAACAAGGCTCCAATGGAGCGGCCAGACGTATTGGTCAAGTGCCCTGACTGAGGGCTGACCCACACCAGAACCACACTCCATACAATGTACCGAGTGCCTACTGTGGGCCAGGTGCGATGGAGTGAAGATATGGGGCGTCTTTTTACAGGCCTCATGGGAGAGGCGGAAAATCAAACCCATCCCCACCTCCCCAAAACAAAAACAAAACATCCCAGAGAAGACACCATTCCTTGGAGGAAGCGTGTGAAAACCCAGCCATTAGTGCTGCTTCCGGCACTGAGAGTGCTGACTGGTTGCTAGTCTCCATCTGTGTTCTTAAAGTGTCATTCATTTCCCTTCCCTGAAATAAGTTCAGCCTGGCGATCGCCACAATTCAACAACAGGATCCAATTGTGACTAGGTAATCCTTCATATCAGCTGTCCGAGGCAGCTTATGATGAGTTGTCAAGTCAGTAATTGAATGCCAATTCCCTGGCGTGTCAATATTAGCTGAGCAATATCCCCTCACCGTGCTGCACGTCACCCCTGGGAATGGAACTCTGGCTGGAGTCTGGCAGAAATTCAAATGTCTCCAAGCACAACCGTCAGGAGCTTGGTTATGGATATCTTGTTCTGACAGTTCCCTCTTGACGAAGTGTTGGATGATTTCTGGATGGCTCCGGCCAGGCTGTGGATTCACCGTTACTCACCCCTTCGTTTGGGCCCTGTGGGCCGGGAAACATCACCTGGGGTTAATTAGGGACGATGAGCAAGGTGACAGGAAGGCGCTCAGGCCGAAGTTCTGGCTCAGGTAGAGACAGGCAAGGAGGACTGGCCATCTGCTGCATGCTTTCTCAACACGCCAGATGCTTACCCGTCTGTTTTGTTCTGTTTAAAGCAGATCACCTGACCAAGATGCAGAAGGCTCCTGGGTGGCAGATCTAAACTGAGTCTCAGAGTCCCAAACCTCGAAAGAACACAGCTCTGGCAGGGGAGGAGGCAGCGGCCACATCTGTTCAACTTGACCCTGTCCCTACAGTCACAGCTGGCAGGTCTAGTAGTGAAGCCTGTATGAAGACCATAAGGCTTGCTGCTCTAGGAACTTTGTGAGTTTGGATGGACAGAGGTGGGGCTCAGCCACAGTCCAGGGGACACTCCAGAAGGGTGCGCCACCCATGTAGGCCACGGTCTTCCAACTCTTCCTGAGACTTGTCTGACCCCACCAACACTTAAAGAATCTTACAGGTGACCCAATGTCATTCGAATAAATCACTTGTTCTTTAACCTAAAGGAGCCAGAGTCATTTCCTCTTACTTGTAACTAAGATTCTTCAGTAAAGACACCATCAGCAGGAACAATAATTTGTCTCGAATTATTTGGGGAAATATGAGCATCCCATGAGGACAATTTTGCTTTACTGGTTGAGCGCTGAAAGCACAGTGCGAAGGGGCAGCTCTCGGGCACCTACGGTCTTGGGCTGCACCTCGCACCTCAGTCTGAATGGGCCGAGGTCCCACTTAAAAGAGCTGTCGCTGTTAAGAAACCTCGGAGACCAAACTCTTTTTTACATTCACATATCCTGTAATTACAATCTGAGATCACAAAGAGTCAGACACGAATGAGCGACTAACACACACACCCCTCCTATTATTTTAAAGTATTTTCTGATTTGCCAGAGATGTCCTGAAGCATCATTGTGAGGAAAAGCTGCCCTTCATTTCTCAGGCAAGAGGTATTTGGAGCGAAGATCAGGGCAAGAGAGCACCCTCTATAAACAGTGCTAACAAGGACCCCTGGATAGCATGAACTGGGCATTCAGAGCCTCCCCATTGGGGTCCCCTCCTCCCCAGGACGCACCATGTATGCCCATGGGGTGCCTGGAACCAGCAAGTCCCGCTGTTCCTGCCACTACCGTCCTAACAAGAGCCACCAGTCCCAGCGTTAGCACTGTTGGGCATGCAGATTCTTTACGCATATTCACATGGAGTCGCTTGATCGGTGTTTAATCCACAAATGAAACAGACGGTCCCCACTGCCAGTGTGGTTGGGAAAGCAGAAACGGGGCCGATACCCTCTGGGTTCTCTTTCTCTCGGCTTCTGATTTATTTCACAAACATCGACAGAACATGTCCAGGGCACCAGGCACCATTCTAGGCACTGGTTATATCAGCAGTAAGCCAAACAGACAAATCACTGACCTCACTGAGTTGCTATTTGTGTGTGTCTGTGTGTGTTGGGGGTGCAGCGGGTGAAAACAGACAAAACCCAAAATAAGTAAACCATGTGCTTTTGTGGTTCTTCAGACATGTCTGACTCTTTGTGACCCCATAGACTGTAGCCCGCCAGGCTGCTCTGTCCATGGGATTTCCCAGGCAAGGACACTGGAGTGGGTTGCCATTCCCTTCTCCAGGGGATCTTCCTGACCCAGGGTAACTGAACTCATGTCTCCTGAATTGGCAGGTGGATTCTTTACTGCTGGGCCACCAGAGAAGCCAAACTGTGTGCCAGAAGGGGAACAAGGAAGAGGAACACAGCCTGTGTCGTCCTAGTGTGCAGGCTGTGGGCGGGGGTGGGTCTGAGGCATGCTCTCCTCTTACTCAAGTTCCAGGGGCATGTGGAGGGGAGGGAGCACTAATTCTTTCCAGAACCTGGTCGCCCCACAGCGGGACCTGGAAACACACTGCGGGTGAGATTAGGGTGCCTTCCTACACGGCATCAGAGAACTGCCAGCCTTGAATGCTAATAATATGTAGGCTTAGAAATAACACATGACGAGAGTTTGCTGGAATGAAGGGTGATGTAATGACAAGTGGAAACAGAAGGGGGACTTATTATGGAGTGTAGAAAAGATGGGCCAGAGAGGAAGGACTTGCCAGTGGCGGCCATCCCTGGCCAGCGCAGGGGGACCCTGGCCCGCACACTCCACGGCCACTAGGCCTGCAGGGATGCATGGTCCAGGCCGTGTGTCCGCGGGTGGCTGGGTTTGTAGTTCCACGCCCTGGTGAAAACTGTGCTTCTTAAACTGAGGGCTGTTTCCTTAACCAGGGGCCTCTCACTTTACAGAGTGCTGGCCACCAGCTGGGGGCTTTAGTCGAGAGGAAGCGGGGCGGGGTAGGGGAGGTTGGCGGCAGGGGGGTGCGGGTTGGAGGTAGGAGTCAGATGACAGAGCAGACACAAGATGTCACCCAAAATTTGGGTGAATTTGGGTAAATGCGTTTCAGCTGACATGGGGCTGGTTAGCTCCTTGTGCTTTGGGTCACTCTGTCATCTTGGAAGTCATACTGGGCCCCCACCTAATCTCTGTTTTTCTCTGTCACCTCCAAGGTGACAGGGACTATATATAACCAAGAGCCACAGTGGGGAGGACAGAAGAAGGATGACTGCTAAGAGCTGTGGGAGAAAAGAAAAATGAGAGCTGGGGGGAGCAGCCAGGAGTGGTCCTTTGACCTGAAGAGCCAAGTCTCTTACCAGAGAACCAGAACGATGACCTGGTCCTTCAGCTTGTCTGCGCAGTCCGTTCCCATCACCGAGGCAGCCCGATGAGCCCTACTGTGAGCCAGAGGTCACTCTGGCTTTCGAGCCACAGCCATTAAGTGACCGCCAGCTCTCTGTCCCACCACCTCCCAGCGCCGGACGTGGCACTTCCCAACCGTGCAGCAGAGGGATGGGGGACGGACATGGGCACACGCTTTTCCTCCTTGGGAGGCCACAGAGCGGAAGAGCCAGAGCGGCACCATGGCTGGAGACGCCAGATGGCTCGCGTTCAAACCACAACTCTGTCAGTCGGGGAAGGAACCAATCTTCTGAGCCCCACATCGGGAGAATTCTAACGCCGGGCTCCCAGGGTTGTGATGGAGACGCCACGAGGTAAAAGGCCCGGCACAGAGCATATGACCTGGCCCACGGCACGTCCTCGAGGGACACCGGCTGCCACTGTCACCTCCTATAAACTGGTGTGGCTACGAACACCTGGGGTCCTCAACCTTTGGCCACAAGACACTTTGATCTGTCCCCCATCTGTGACCCCCTTAAGCCTCCAATGCTGCCTAGCCCCCTCCAGCTCACAACACCAACACCCAGGAGAAAGGGTTCTCTGAAAGCTATGTGGCTAGCCGCCTGCCCTCAGGCACGACCACTCAGTGCAACCCAGATATGACTGCCACACTGTTCTTGAAAATCTCTGTCACTCTTCAAAGGCTACCAGGAAAACAGATTCTGAAACTTACGCTCATGCAAAATTCTCCAACAGCCTGTATGCCTGTATGTACAAAAATTAAAGTACACTTCTTAATGTTTCATACATTAAGAGTGCATCAATAAATGCAATTCATATTTGCTCCATCAGAAAGGACATGCAGTCTTCCATCCAGAGCCTCCTTTTCCTGCTTTCAGACATGAACTTAATGACATCACTGCAGTAAGATGCTTGGCTGCAAGGGTGGACTGACAACCTTCCAGCACCCTGGTGAGGGGCTAGCTTCCCGTGAGCAGCACGAAGAGTTGGAGCCCTGGGGCGCCGTCAGGATGGGTTGAGTGAGGACCACAAAGATTTAGAAGCTGCTCTGCACTGGGTCATGGAAAAGGGCCCCTTTCTCAAAGCAGCAGCAGGCTTGCAGTTTAGGAGACACCCAGGATGGGTCAGGCTGCAGAGCACACACCCCACGCGTGGTCTCACCACAGGACTATTCATGCTGTGGAGGGAAGGTGCCATCTTACTGTCGCATGGACCCCTGCAACGACACCCCCTCCAGAACAACATTCTCTAATGCTCTTCACCACCCACAAAGACATTCTTCTACAAACGGCGAGGATCCATTAACCTTGACCTTCACAGAAGAAAGGCGCCTTTTCAGCAGTACCAACTAGTGAAGCATAGGTGTGGGTTCCTCTGTGAACACTCAGGGTGGACACTGGTCCTTCCTAGCCCTAGTGTGGCTCTGATAGGTGCTCAGGGTCAATGATGTCACCAATGAGCTGACTGAAAAAAAAACAAAAAACAAAAAAAAACCCACCCAAACGGGTGAGATTCCCAATCAGATGCTCTAGAATATAGTAGCCTAAAAACTGTTGAGCAAGGGTTCTACCGGCAAGAAGAAATGAACAGAAGTCTCTGAGGCTCAGGGATTCACTCAGAGTTCAAAGATGGGGAACCAGCCCAACCAAAGGAACTGCCTGCAGTGCTGGCCTACAACACGTGGACCAAGGAACTTCCAAGGATAAGGCAACCCGGGAAGAAGTCCTCGTCCTCTTCCTCTTCCTTCCTCTGAAGGTGGTCAGTGTGTAAGGGGCTTAAAGAGACCACAAAAGCACAGTCACAGAAAGGCACGCTGATGGCCACGGGGTCACACGTTACGAGCCTGTTCAAGCTGATGACGAGTGTTTGCCTCTGACACGCTGTGCAAAACATGTGGAGAGTCTGCCTTTCAGATGTGAGCTATGAGGGCAGATGATACAGGTGTCTGAGGATAATATTAAAATGATGTCATTAATGTGTCCTCCTCCACTCCCCTCCCAAAAAAACCAAAGAGACGATTTCAGGATGTCAGGTTTGGCTTTGAAATATTTGTTGGCTTACATGAAAAAATGGTCTGTCAGATATTTCAAAAATCATTTCAAAGCAAAATACAAAAAGTGGAATTCTGACACAGTCCCAAAGAAACGATCCAGCTTTCCCACCCCGGCCTCTCACTCAACATGCACCCCCTCTCATACCTTGGCAGGGACTGTTCACACCGATTCTGAGCCCCCTGCCAACTTCTACAGCCAGCACCCCAATACTGGCTTGGGACCTCAGCTCAAAAACATTCCCTGCCCCAGAGACATCTCTTCCCCTGTACCCAAGGCTGTCCCTGCGAACCACTTTTTCTGGGCAGCTTCTGCATACCAAACACGTGCATTAGAGAAATTGACTTAACACTTGGGGAAATTAATGAGACTGGGTTCAGGCTTTACCTCCCTAATTGCCGGAAAATTCTTTGAGAGGACAGACCTTGTGTTTCCGTGTCTGTGTCTCCAACATGTGACCAGGACAGATGTCACTTAATATCTGCTAGACACATACATATTTTTGTTTTGGTTGATTAAATAGCACCACGTTGTTGAGATTCAAATACCGTTTGGGATATTAAGAGACAGCAGCATGGATTTTGGGCTTCCCTGGTGGCTCAGGGGTAAAGAATCTGCTTGCCAATGCAGGAGACACAGGTTGGATTCCTGGGTCAGGAAGATCCCCTGGAGAAGGGAATGGCAACCCACTCCAGTGTCCTTGCCTGGGAAATCACATGGACAGAGGAGCCTGGCTGGCTACAGCCCACGGGGCTGTGAAAGAGAGGGACAGGACTTACTGACAAACAACAACAGTATGGATTTCAGATGCATTATAACTTGGCAGTAGTTTGTGTAGATATTTTAACTGCTAGAACAGCACTTGGCGCATAAGTGATCGATGTTTGTTGAAATAAATGAGTGAGTGAACACAAGCAAGAGCTTCAGTTCAGTTGCTCAGTTGTGTCTGACTCTTTGTGACCCCATGGACTGCAGCACACCAGGCTTCCCTGTCCATCACAACTGCAGAAGCTTGCTCAAACTCATATCTATCGAGTTGGTGATGCCATCTAACCATCTCATCCTCTGTCATCCCCTTCTCCTCCTGCCTTCAATCTTTCCCAGCATCAAGGTCTTTTCCAATAAGTCTGTTCTTCGTATCAGGTGGCCAAAATATTGGAGCTTCAGCTTCAGCATTAGTCCTTCCAATGAATACTCAGGACTGATTTCCTTTACAATTGCCTGGTTTGATCTCCATGCAGTCGAAGGGACTCTCAAGTCTCCTCCAACACCACAGTTCAAAAGCATTAATTCTTCAGCACTCAGCTTTCTTTATAGTCCAACTCTCACAACTAATCAAATCTATCACATGGACCGCCGCCTTGTCTAACTCAATGAAACTATGAGCCATGCCGTATAGGGCCACCCAAGATGGATGGGTCATGGTGGAGAGTTCTGACAAAATGTGGTCCACTGGAGAAGGGAATGGCAAACCACTTCAGTATTCTTGCCTTGAGAACCCCATGAACAGTATGAAAGAGCATAAACTATCAATAAAAGAGGTTATCATAAAATATTGGCTCTAAAAAAATTTATAAGGGGGTACAGGTAAAGTAAGTCGGTGTTGCCAAATTCAAAATCAATACATTGCCCGTTACTGGTTAGTGACCTGGTATCAAATCCTAGGAAAGAACAGATTCTATGAGTATGTTTCAGGTAAATGAACAGTTATATTTTGGTGAAATGCTAGGATTTTACCAGATGCTCACAGGCTTCTTTCTAACACACAATTCAGACTCAGAATTTTCAGCCAAGGGGACCCTCTTTGTATCCCATTGAACAGTTCCTGTTCACATTTCCTTCATTCCCTGGAATTTTTATCCAGTTGCCATTTGCTGATATTCCTGAGAAGGTTATTACTGAAAACTACCTGATGCCACCAACGCTATGCTTGTGTTCAGAGCAGCACTACTCATGCTGTGGTCTCAGGAGCATCGCCCGAGAGCTGGTTAGAAACACAGCTTCAAGAGCCCCACTCATACCTACTGAGTCCGGGTCTCTGGGGATGGAGGGGCTTCCCGGAAGCTAAGCTGGGTGTTAACAAGCCCTGCTCGTGATTCTTCTGGCGCTTACGTTTGAGAACCACGGGGTTAGAGGTCAGGATCAAAGCTCAGTGGTGGTTCTCCACACCACAAGATCAAATAGAACCTGTTAACAGCACAAGAAGAGCCACAGCTTTCTCTGGGTACTAGATAGATGACGCCTGGGGTCCCCAGCCAGGAAGAAAGTCACTGTCCCAGCTGATGATACACACAGTGAGGAAGGCGAGCAGGCTGTATCTGACACACCAGTCCCACCTGCCCCCAGCCCCACATCAATATCACCTCAGCCTCTTGACTGAGAGAGCTACGTTCTGAGCTCTGCAGGACCAAACCAACAGCTAGAGTGGCCCAAAGATGACCCCTGCTTAGAACAGAGAACGATTCAAAGAACCAATGCTATGGTTCTTCTGGTAGTCATGTACAGATGTGAGAGTTGGGCCATAAAGAAGGCTGGAGGCCATAAAGAAGAATGGAGGCTTTCAAATTGTGTTGGAGAAGACACTTGAGAGTCCCTTGGACTGCAAGGAGATCACATCAGTCAATCCTAAAGGAAATCCACCCTGACTATTCATTGGAAGGACTGATGCTGAAGCTGAAACTCCAATCCTTTGGCCACCTGATGTGAAGAGCTGACTCACTGGAAAAGACCCTGATGCTGGGAAAGACTGAGAAAGATTGAAGGGAAAAGGAGAAGGGGGCGGCAGAGGATGAGATGGTTGGCCAGTAGCAATGCCTCAACATATATGAATTTGACCAAACTCCGGGAGAGAATGGAGGACAGAGGAGCCTGGCGTGCTACAGTCCACAGGGTCACGAAGAGTTGGATATGACTTAGCGACTCAACAACAGAGAACCATCTCCACTGTGTTGCCAGACTTTTCTTTTTTCTTTTTTTTTTTTATTTAGTTGCCAGACTTTTCTATCAAGCATCAGATTGACCTAGGTGGCCTTAGTTGCTAAGGAGCTTTGACCCTTCTTCTTCCTTCCAGAAGGAAGGCCCTGAGAGAGGAAGAAGAGCCTGGTGTGATTCCAGCTTCACAGGTGACCACTGATTGCCAGTGGGCCAACGTGACATTTATTTCCCACACTGTGTATGTGTGTGGGGGTGCTGATCCTGGAGAACATGTGTATTTCTAATGGTGTACCCAAAGAATAGAGATTCATGATGCTGAGTCAGTCAAAGGAGGCACTTGCACACACACACACACACACACACACACACAGCCACCCCATCCCAGAGGGTGCCCCAAAACCAGGATGCTGGGGAGCTGGTCATAAAGCATGGCGGCCGCTCCTTTAGCCGCCTCCTTCAAGCACTGTGGGTGGGGAAACGAGAGGGGGGATGGCTAATGATTAGTTCCTTATGGTCCTGGCATTCTTGAAGTATATTCTTTACACCCGCTGGAACACTCCTGCATTCTTGATTGTGGGGCTGCAATATATGAGCCTTCCTTTTCGAGTGCTGTCTTTTATGCACCCACCGACATGGCCTCGGGGTGAGACTTGCCTCCCCCACCCCCCACGNGCCTTGGCTCCTTTTCACCTTGCCCGTGCGCCCAGTGTCAGCGTCGAGGGAGATGTCTGAAAAGAGATGGGGAGGGGTTAGCTGGGGTCCCCGGTCCCCCATCCCACCATAGCGTCCAGGTCAGGGCAAGCTTTGACCCTGACCCAAGCGCAGGAGAGCTGGGCAGCCCTGTTCTGGGGACCACACCTAATGCCTGGGAGGCCCACCCCTGTGGCTCTGGGTTTCGAGGGACCGAGCCTTGGGCTCTTGACTTTCTCATTCGTCTGCATGCCCTGAATTGCTAGCCCTTGGGGGCCCTGACTCTGGAGGCCAGGACGAGGCCTGAGCTTCCAGCTGCTGGCTCCGCAGTTAGGGCTGCTGCGCGGGATCTGGCTGAACGCAGCGTGCAGCTCCCCACATTTAGTGACGAGCCTTGAGGCTCTGGGACTCTGGATGGAGGAGGCTTGCTGTGGTCTGGCTGGAGACCCATGGGCCGTGCAGTTTCTAGGTCCCTGTGGCTGTAAGCACGGCTGGGGCTCCAGTGCTGGGGGTCTGGAGCAGATGGATGACCTCTGAAGAAGCCAAGCTCCTTGGTGGACGAGGAAGATGGCCATGGGCCTCCCTAAGCCCCTCAAGCAGCCAGCGTGGCAGGGAAAGGGCAGGGACGTGTGTTGGACCGGATGCAAGACTTACCGGCGCCCGTGAGGTAGAGCACGCTGTGGCCCAGGGCCCGGCTCGCCGGCTGCCCAAAATAGGAGATCTTCACCTGCAGGGATACGGTTAGCCCTATGGGGATGGCTGAGGCGGGGGGTGGAGGGGGCACCCCAAGGGCCCTGCGTAGATGGGGGTGCCCGGCTGCTCCCTGCTGGTGAAGGCCCGGGGTCCACGGGCTCTGCGCCCGGATCCAGAGCCACTTTTTCCATTTGGAGAGAGCTGATGCCTCCCCGGCTCCCAGGGCTGGGCTGAGGGGCCAGGAGGGCCAGACAGAGTGGGGGCGGGTCCCCAGGGGGCAGCCGGACCCTTAGGAATCCATGGGGAGGCCAGGGTGAAAGAGTGAGGGAAGGGGCAGTCGTCACCAATGACTCAGGCAAGGTAATCAGTCTCCCTAAGCCTCTGTTTCTTCATCTGTAAAATGGGAAAAACGACCCTTCCCACCCCGCGATCGCAGCCCGTGCTCACAGAGGTTTCCTCATGGCCCACAGTCCAGGCAAAGGGCTTGACCTGGGCCTCTCAGAGAGCACCCAGGCTGGGCCCAGGAGTCGGGGCTCAGAGAGGGGTCTGAACTCCAGGGCCCCTGCTCTCAACAGCTGCACAGCCCTCACCTTCCCGTGTCACCCCGTGTCACTGGAGAAAAGCCTGAATCAGTGGGTCTGGGGTCACTGTGTGTGTGGCAGCACCTGGGGGCGAGTGAGAAGGTGGCACGTGGTCTGTGGGAGAGGCTTCCCGCTTCGTTAGGTGGGAGACACGCACGCGTCCAGGTATGCACCTGTGTCCGATGCCTGCGCGTGTGTGTGCGCGCGGCTGTTGCTGAGGACGCCTGTCTGCATGGGAGTGGGCGGGGCCTGTTCGAGGGTCGGTGTGGAGCTGGGACCCAAGGGCGTGTCTGTAAACTTGAGGGGCGAGCAGGCAGGCTGTGCCTTTATGGGAGGGCTCATTCCCGTGCGTGTGGATGCCGGCATGCCGGGTGGCTTTACAGGCTTAGGAGTCTGTGGGCTTGGTTTGGGGTGTGTCGTGGGTGTGGATTTGGGCGTCACAGGCTTGTGGGGCTGGCTGACCAGGGCGGTGTGTGAGTGGGGTGTGCTTTGTCGGGGGCTCTGACCTTCTACGGGGAAGGGACCTCTTACCTTGAGGTCGTTTAAAGCCTTACTGGCTGCGTCCACGGATATGACCACGTCCACGCTGGCATCCAGGGGCCAGTGGGCCCTGCCCGTGGGCTCCGTCACCCGCGCTGGGTCATAGACCATGAAGATCTTCACCCCGGAGCTCCCAGACACCCCAAAGTTCTCAGCGCCCTCGGGCACATCACTGACAGAAAGGAGAGAGGGGAGCGTGGTGGGCGCAGAAGAGACCAGCAAGGGGTCTCTTGCGAGGCGATGCAGACAGCACCCCCATGGCTGGGGTGGGGCATGGGGTTGCCTCTGGACAGGAGACCAACCTGGGCCCCAGGGCCCCATCCCAGCTCTCTGCTGATGCCCACGTGTCCCACCCTGAGCCCATCACCCCTGGCCGCAGTCTCCCCATCTGCAACACGAAGGGCTTGGAGCAGAGCAAGGCTGCGAAGCTTTGTTTCAGGGGCAGAGTTGTTTCCTCGGACCTTGAATGGAACCCTGAGCAGAAGGCGGACAGAAGGGGCCTGGAGGTGATGACGAATCATAGTGTTTAACCCTTCAGCTCCCATAGAGGCCCCTGAAACTCCAGAGAGCAGAGATGGAACCCCTCTGGATAACCCCAACCCCACCCCTCTCCCAAAACTTCTAGCTCCAATGCTTCCACACTCTCCAACCCAATGGGAAACCCACCTCTCAAGTCCTCTGCTGCCGTCCCTGACCCCCTAGAGTGCTATTCAGCTTCCTTGGCCCGCCTGCACGTGCTCCAGGCTGTTCCCCAACACAGAGAGCACGCTCTTCCTACGCTCAGAAGCGCTGGCGCCAGCCACACGCAGCATCATCCCAGACGGCACACGAGGCCCTCCTGTTCAGCTCTCTCCCGCCTGCGGCCCCTCCCCACTCCCGGGGCCTGCTCTTCCCCACTCACCCTGCTCAGGCCTCACTGACCTTCCCAACATTCCCTGAAGCTGCCAGGCTGTCCAGCCACGGGCCTTTGCACCAGCTGTTCCCTCTGTAGAAAACGCTTTCCCTGCAGGTCCCACAAGGCTCCCTCCTGCACCCTCTTCAGGGCTCAAATGTCGCCCTCTCAGTGGGGCCACCTCCCCCCGAGCACTCTCTTTCCCCATCTCCTCTTCCACTCTCCTTGCCTCTGTCATTCTGCTCTGATTCTTTTTAAGAAGTATTTGCATTTACTTAGTTAGTTGTGGTATGTGGGATCTTAGATCCGGGCTCCCTGAACTGGGATTGCAGAGTCTTAGCGCTGGACCGCCGGGGAAGCCCCTCTGCTCTGATTCTTAATCACACCGTAGGTCGCTCAGTCGTGCCTCTTCTGCGGCCCCATGAGCTGCAGCCCGCCGGGCTCCTCTGTCCGTGGGGCTCTCAGGGCAAGAGCACCGGAGCGGGCTGCTGTTCCCTTCTCCAGGGCATCTTCCTGACCCAGGGATCGAACCCTGGTCTCCTGCACTGCAGGCGGGGTCTTTGCCGTCTGAGCCCCCAGGGAGGCCCCAGTCAGACTGTTGCCTGTTGCTCATCTCTCCTGCTGGGAGCTCAGGTCCCCGAGGGCACGGAGTTTTGTCTATTTTGCTCGTTGCTGCAGCATCAATAACAGTGTCTGGCATGTAGCCCTTCTCAAAAACACTTGTTAAATGCATGAATGGATTCAGTTTCCCCTCCTCCGCCAGGGCATTCAGGCCCATCTCTACCCAGCAGTACAGCAAACTTCTCCTGTTCCCCTGACGCCCCGCAGCCACCTGGTAGCCCAGAACTCTGGGGTCCAGAAAGGGAGAGTGGGCCTGCACGCTGCTTTTCACACCAGAGCTGCTCACAGCCACAGTGGAGAGGGGCCGGTCTTCTGGACCAAAGACCCGGAGGGGTGCTCGGCAGACTTGAGCTGCAGAGCGCCTGAAGCCAAGCCGGCGGGGCCTCCGAGAGCGCACCTGTCCCTCCCTGCTCCCTGAGTGACCCTGAGCTGTGCACCCCCCCGGGGGAGGCCCCAGGTTTCCGTGAGGCCCTTGTCCGTGTAGAGTGCACCCTAGAGGGTAGCTGGACAAGGGGACTACACGTCAAGCTTCTCCAGTGCCGTCCCCCCGGACAGAGCCATCAGCCTCAAGGCCACCACCCAAGGTCAAGGCCACGTGCAGACGTCCACCCGACTGCCAGAGGGGTCCTTTGCTACGGACCCCTCTGGGTCCTCCTCCCCCCTCTGGCTCCTGCCTCCATCCTTTCCCGGACTCCTGAGAACCCAGCCAATATAAATCCCCCTGGAGAAAACAGACAGGCCTCCCTAATCCCCAGCGTGCACTGGCCTGGTGACAATGGCGCTGATGGTCATGGTTCCGATAATCCCTAGTCCCACGCAGGATCTGGAGCTTTGATGTACATCACAGCCCCACAGGGTGGTTATTATTCTCCTTGTTCTAAAGATGAAGCTGGAGCAAGGGGCTGCCCCGGCGGTCCAGTGGTTAAGAGCCTGCCGGCTGACGCAGGCACCCCGGGCTTGGTTCCCGGCCCGGGGGGGATCCCCGTGTGCCGCTTCAAAGCCATGAAGCCCGTGCTCTGCCCCAAGAGGGCAGCCCCGCTCGCTGCAACTGGAGGAAGCCCGGGCACAGCAGCAAAGGCCGAGAACAGCCAACAATAAAAATAAATAGTTTTTTAAAATCTCTAACGATAAAGCTTTTTCTCGTTTAGTCTCGCTGCACCGAGACCGCCGACCCGAGAGAATGCCTCATCTGAGACTGGAGCCTACAGCGGCGGCAGCATCGCCCCATTCTTTCCCCGTAAATAAGCTGTCCTAAATTCACAGTCACAAACGCACGTGGTGTGAAGGCTGAAGGGTCTTCTCATCTGTGCCCGAGAGGAAGAAGAAACCGAGGCGATGGGGACGCTGCCCTCCACCAGAAAGCCCCGGACGCACCTCCTCACAGCTCTGTGTCAGTCTCGGCCCAGCAGCTACGGACCCAAGCTCGATCTGCGCTAGTCACCTTGTCTTCGTCAATAAAGCGACGAACGGGGTCCTGATTTGTAGACTTTGCCAGTTTCCCTGGTGTGAACACTCCCACTAAGGTCAGTTTCAAGTTCTCATCGCAACAGCATTGAACCCAGAGTTGCAAAGAGATGGAAAAGAGGCCCCTACACCCACTCTCCTGCCAGACAGAGGGAACGCTGGCGGAGCACAGGCGACGCAGGGTGCAGCAAAACACCTGGAAGCAGATGCGTGTTAAGCGTTTTCTATCTTTTTTTTAAGTCCTGCCCGTTTATTTTTTGATTGATTTTTTTTCCCTTTAATTTGGCTGCTTCTCACAGCATGCAGGATCTCGGTTCCCCGACCAGGAATCAGGCCTGCCCCCTCTTGGGAGCACAGAATTTTCGCCACTGAACCACCAGGGAAACGGCTACCATGGCCTTTTTAGGATTTATAGTTTTGGTTCCGCTCCTCTTCGTTCGGTGCTCAGACTCCTCCTTGTGGCGGCTTCTCTTGGCATTACTGTTGAATAAGCTGTGTTTAAAGCAATGGTGGGGGCTTCCCAGATGGCTCAGTGATAAAGAATCCACCTGCCAGTGCAGGAGACGCAGAAGACAAGGGTTAATTCCTGGGTCAGAAAGCTCCCCTGGAGGAGGGCATGGCAACCCACTCCAGTATCTTTACCTGGAGAATCCCATGGACAGAGGAGCCTGGCGGGCTACAGTCCACGGGGCTGCAAAGAGTCGGACACGACTGAGCAACTGAACAGGCAAGCAATATACAGTCTAATTTTAAATAATGGCTGTGTTTGANACACCTGGAAGCAGATGCGTGTTAAGCGTTTTCTATCTTTTTTTTAAGTCCTGCCCGTTTATTTTTTGATTGATTTTTTCTCCCTTTAATTTGGCTGCTTCTCACAGCATGCAGGATCTCAGTTCCCCGACCAGGAATCAGGCCTGCCCCCTGTTGGGAGCACAGAATTTTCGCCACTGAACCACCAGGGAAACCGCTACCATGGCCTTTTTCGGTTTTATATTTTTGGTTCCGCTCCTCTTCGTTCGGTGCTCAGACTCCTCCTTGTGGAGGCTTCTCTTGGCATTACTGTTGAATAAGCTGTGTTTAAAGCAATGGTGGGGGCTTCCCAGATGGCTCGGTGATAAAGAAGCCACCTGCCAGTGCAGGAGACCCAAAAGACAAGGGTTAATTCCTGGGTCAGAAAGCTCCCCTGGAGGAGGGCATGGCAGCCCACTCCAGTATCCTTACCTGGAGAATCCCATGGACAGAGGAGCCTGGCAGGCTACAGTCCACGGGGCTGCAAAGAGTCGGACACGACTGAGCAACTGAACAGGCAAGCAATATACAGTCTAATTTTAAATAATGGCTGTGTTTGACAACAGGCTTGTAAACTTCCTTTAAAGAAAAAAAAGACAGCCAGGCCCCCTTGGGGACGCATCCTGCACGCCGCTACATTTGCTCTGCCACTCCCCTGCCTCCCCTGGAGGGACTCAGCCTCTTACCAGGGTGACCGTCGGCTTCTCTAGCTGTGCCGGGCATTGGCCCTTCACTGTCTTGGCTGTGCTGGGTCTTTGTTGCTGGTGGGCTTTTCCCCAGTCGCTGCGAGCGGGGGCTATCCCGACTGTGGTTGGGCGTCTCTCATTGCAGTAGCATCTCTTGTTGGGGAGCGCAGGCAATGCTCCGCATGCCTTCACGCTTGGGTTCTCCGCATTCGGAATGTTCAGCAGGAGCATCCCCGGGGGCTGAGTGCCTCATCTCTCTCCCAGAGGTGCCCGACTGCCCTGCTTAAGGCAGTGGCGGTGGCTCCTGGGCCTCACATCCCCTAACCGCATGACCCAGCTGCATCGCCTTTCAGCCCGTGGCACTTGTCACCTGACAAGTCACGTTTATTTCTCATATTTCCCTATTGTCTCTCTCATTTCTCCCCCTAGAATGCAGGGAACTTTCCCTTTCTACTTTCACTAAAACTGTGGTCGTCTCGGCGCCTGACACGGGGCCTGGCTGTGGGAAAGCACAGGAAGCCCTTGTTTTATGGACGAGGGCGAGACAGCCCTGGGATGTGGAGCGGCGACCCAGCAGAGCCTAGGGGCCGCCTGGAGCAGACTTCCCCGCCCTCCTCCACCTCCTCCATCTGTCTCTTGCTCGTAATAAAACTTCAGCCTCCTAGGCTTTCCTTGAGCTCCAAAGAATAAACTTAACCAGGAAATCGAGAAAATGCAGAAACGGAGGAAGACAGCCGACCAAGACAAATAACATCTCAGCCATCCAGACATGCGAGGACCCCTCCTCCTCACAGACACAGACAGGGTTCTGAGCCACACCCTGGAGCGGGTGTGCAGACACTGGACCCCCCACCAGGTGGAAGAAGTTAATTGTATGCTGCCCACAAGCACGTAGACCCAGAAGGCTGATGAGGCTGACTCACGAGGATGTCCACGGTCACACACCCTACAGCCCTTTCCCTTCAGTGAAATAGAGCACACCCTCTCACCTCATGCAGAAACTCAATATGGCGTAAAGGCTTAGACATAAGACACGATACCATAAAAGTTCCTGGATGAGATCATAGGCGAAACATTCTCTGATATAAATTGTACCAATGTTTTCTTAGGTCAGTCTCCCAACCAAGACAATAGAAATAAAAACAAAAATGAACAAACGGGACCTAATCAAACTTTTAAGCTTTTGCACTGCAAAGGAACCCATAAACAAAAACGAAAAGACGACCTGCAGAACGGGAGAAAATATTTGCAAATGATGCAGCCAGCAAGGGCTTAATTTCCAAAATATAGAAGCAGTTCATAAAACTCAACAACAAAAAAAGCAAGCAACCCAGCTGAAAAGTGAGCAGAAGACCTAAGATAGACATTTCCCCAAAGCAGAAATGCAGATGCCAACAGGCACCCGAAAAGACGCCGCTGCTGCTCCTGCTGAGTCGCTTCCGTCGTGTCCGACTCTGTGCGACCCCAGAGACGGCAGCCCACCAGGCTCCCCCGTCCCTGGGATCCTCCAGGCAAGAACCCTGGAGTGGGTAAAAAGATGCTGGGCGTAGCTAATTACTAGAGAAATGCAAACCAAAACGACGATGAAGTGTCACCTCACGCCAGTCAGAAGGGTCATCATCAAAAAAGCTACAAACAATAAATGCCAGAGAGGGTGTAGTGCAAAGGGAACCCTCTTGCAAACTGCTGGTGTGAATGTAAATTGAAACAGTCACTTGGAGAACAGTATGGAGGTCCCTTAAAAAAATGAAAAATGAACTATCATATGACCTAGCAATCCCACCACTGGGCATATACCCTGAGAAAACCGTAACTCAAAAAGACACATGTACCCCAAGGTTCTCTGAAGCTCTGTTTACAATAAGAACGTGGAAGCAGCCTAGATGCTCCTCAACAGAGGGATGGATCAGGGTGTGGTACATATACACAGTGGAATATTATGCAGCCATAAAGAGGAAATTAGGCCACTTGCAGCGATGTGGATGGACCTAGAGCCTGTCATACAAAGTGAAGTAAGTCAGAAAAACAATGATTATACTAACCCATCAATATGGAATCCAGAAAAAGTGGTACACATGAGCCTCTTTGCAGGGCAGGGATAAAGAGGCTGACTTAGAGAACGGATTTGTGGACGCTAGGGGAGGACGGGGAAGGCGGGGCTCTGAGGGGGCAGCATTTACACACGCAAACTGCTGTCCGTAAAACAGCCGGCCAGTGAGGTGCGAAGCATCACTGAGAAGAAAGCTGGTGGAGGTGCTGGAATTCCGGCTGAGCTATTTCAGATCCTAGAAGATGATGTTTAGAGTGCTGTGCTCAGTGTGTCAGGAAATTTGGAAAACTCAGCGGTGGCCACAGCACTGGAAAAAGTCAGTTTTCATTCCAATCCCAAAGACAGGCAGTGCCAAAGAATGTTCAAATTAGACTTCATTTCACCTGCTAGCAAGGAAATGCTCAAAATCCTCCAAGATAGGCATCAGCAGTACCTGAGTTGAAGGCGTACAAGCCAGGTTCAGAAAAGGTAGAGGAACCAGAGATCAAATTGCCAACATTCGTTGGATCATAAAGAAAGCAAGGAAATTCCAGAAAAAATACCTACTTCTGTTTCATTGTCTGTGCTAAAGCCTTTGACTGTGTGGATCACAACAAACTGTGGAAAATTCTTCAAGAGATGGGAATACTAGACCACCTTGCCTGCCTCCTGAGAATCATGTATGCGGGTGAAGCAGCAGCAGAACTGGGCATGGGACAATGGACTGATTCAAAACTGGGAAAGGAGTACGACTAGGGTATACTGTCGCCTTGTTTACTTAAGTTCTATGCAGAGTACATCATACACGCCAGGCTAGGTGAATCACAGCTGGAATCAAGATTGCCAGGAGAAATATCAACAACCTCAGTTATTCAGATGACACCACCCTAATGGCAGAAAGTGAGGAGGAACTAAAAAGCCTCTTGATGGTGGTGAAAGAGGAGAGTGAAAAATCAGGCTTAAAACTCAACATTCAAAAATGAAGATCATGGTATCTGGTCCCATCACTTTGTGGCAAATAGATGAGGAAAAAATGGAAACGGTGGCGGATTTTATTTTCTTGAGCCCCAAAATTACTGTGGATGGTGACTGCAGCCAGGAAATGGAAAGATGCTTGCTCCTTGGAAGAGAAGCTATGACCAAACGTAGGCAGTGTATCAAAAAGCAGAGAGATTACTTTGCCAACAAACGTCTGTATAGTCAAAGCTATGGTTTTTCCAGTAGTCATGTACAGATGTGAGAGTTGGACCATAAAGAATACCGAGTGCTGAAGAACTGATCCTTTGAACTGTCTTGCTGAAGACTATTGAGAGTCCCTTGGACTACAAGGAGATCAAACCAATTAGTCCTATAGGAAATCAACCCTGAATATTCACTGGAAGGACTGATGCTGAAGCTGAAGCTCCAATACTTTAGCCACCTGGTGCAAAGAGCTGACTCACTGGAAAAGACCCTGATGCTGGGAAATATTGAAGGCAGGAGGAGAGGGGACGACAGAGGATGAGATGGCTGGATGGCATCACTGATCCATGGACATGAGTTTGCGCAAACTCCAGGAGATGGTGAAGGACAGGGAGGCCTGGCGTGCTGCAGTCCATGGGGTTGCAAAGAGTCAGACATGACTCAGCAACAGAATAAGCGAGTGGGAAACTATTGCAAAGCGCAGGGAGCTTAGTCTGTGCTCTGTGATGACGTAAGGGCGGGGGGAGGCTCTGGCGGGAGGGGATATATGCGCACACACAGCTGCTTCACCTCGATGTGCCGCAGAAACCAGCACAACGCCGCAAAGCAACGATATGCCAAATGGATAAACAAATAAGGCTACAGACAAAAACTGAAAATGAAATTACCATAGGTGAGGTGAGGTGAAGTCGCTCAGTCGTGTCCGACTCTCTGCGACCCCGTGGACTGTAGCCCTCCAGGCTCCTCTGTCCATGGGATTCTCCAGGCAAGAATATTGGAGTGGGGTGCCATTTCTTTCTCCAAAAATTACCATATGATCCCACACTGGCACTCCTCGGCACACATCTAGACGAAACCGTAGTTCAGAAACATGCGTGCATCCCTGCCTTCACAGCAGCGCTGCCCACCACAGCCGAGACACGAGAGCGCTGGAGTCCCCGCCAAGAGGCGGGCGGGTGAAGAGGATGAGGAGCGCGCGCACAGCAGAGCACTGCTCAGCCGTGGGAGAGGGGCTTCCCAGGCACNAAGAATATTGGAGTGGGTTGCCATTTCTTTCTCCAAAAATTACCATATGATCCCACACTGGCACTCCTCGGCACACATCTAGACGAAACCGTAATTCAGAAACATGCGTGCATCCCTGCCTTCACAGCAGCGCTGCCCACCACAGCCGAGACATGAGAGCACTGGAGTCCCCGCCAAGAGGCGGGCGGGTGAAGAGGATGAGGAGCGCGCGCACAGCAGAGCACTGCTCAGCCGTGGGAGAGGGGCTTCCCAGGCACGGTGGCAAAGAGCCGCCTGCTAGCGCAGGGCACACAGGAGACCTGGGTTCCATCCCTGGGTGGGAAGGTCCTCTGGAGGAGCGCACCGAAACCCCCTCCGGTGTTCTTGCCTGGAGAGTCCCATGGACAGAGGAGCCTGGCGGACTGCCGTCCATAGGGTCTCAAGGAGTTGCACATGACTGAGTGACTGAACACGCACAACCTCAAAAAGAATGCAGCGACGCCTCTGCAGCAGTGTGGTGAGACGGGCGATCATCATACCAGGTGAAGCAAGTCAGGAGGAGACAGGCACCGCCTGACATCACTTACACGTGGAGTCTCAATTACGATACAGACGAGCCTGCCTGTGGAGCAGAAACGCAGACACAGAACAGGCTGGTGGCTGCCTGCGGGGAGGGGTCGGGGGAGGGCTCGAGCGGGAGGCTGGGTTAGCAGACGGGCCGTTGCAGATAAAACAGACAGCAAGGTCTCACTGGACAGCACAGGGAGCCCCCTTCAGTACCCTACGATGAGGACGCCCCTGGCGGTGCAGAGAGTAAGAGCCCGCCTTGCACTGCAGGGGACTTGGGTTTGATCCCTCGTCAGGGAGCTGAGATCCCACATGCAGAGCCCCGCAGCTGCAGAGTCCACGTGCCTCCGGGGAAGATCCCACGTGAAGCAATGCCGTGGAGATCCGAGGCACCAAATAGTTAATCAATTTCAAAACGCTCTAGGATAAACCATCATGGGAAAGAATATGAAAAAGAACATGTATTCATGTATAGCTGAACCACTCTGCTGCACAGCAGAGACTAGCGCATTGTAGTAAATCAACCAGACTGCATCCCAAAAATACTAGGAAAAAGTACACCCACCTCCGTCTCCACTACCCTGTCTTTAAAACCTTTCCCTCTGAACTATCCAGGAGTTTCGGTCTTTCAAGCACCAGCTCCCTGGACTCCTTGCTGTGCCTACAGTCAACACTGCCCTTCCTTCGCCACAGCCCAGCGCCAGTAAACTGGCTCTACTGTGTGCCGGGGAGCGGGCCCAAGTGTGGTTCAGGTGACAGAATGGCTTTCCCTGGACCACCTGCTGGGGGCCAGTGTGAGAAATCCCACCCGTGACAGGGTCACGTGGAAGGAAGTTTGGCATACGCAGGGCGTGATCAAACTTCAGGGGTTCCCCACGGCATTTCCTGAGTATCCACCCCCTCCCCAAAATAAGAATCTGCTGGCCTCTGCACTCTGCTTTTCCATTCCTCTGATATTCTTTGGGAAAAAAGTCAACTCAGGGCTTTAGTCTTCTGCATTTGAAAGGGATGTTTCAGTTAAACCCGCTCTGATAGCTCTCTAGCTTCCCTAACAGGTTCCCCAGACTTCTTACAGCCTGTGAATTGCTTACAGCCCCCAACCACGAGAGGCACAAAGCTTAAAAGCATCTTAAAGATACAGAGCCTCTTCTAAAGAGGTAGAAATCATATTGGTGACGGGTTTTCACTGTTGACTTAAGGATTGCTGCCAGACCTCCACATTCTTTATCTTTTCGGCACCTGGGAGGATGTTACTCAATGTAAGCAGGACGTAGAAAAAGGTATGTAGTAGCTTTGATGTTAGCAACACTAGACTTTTGGGTTGATTGCGTCTCTCTTGCTGTAAATCACTGTACTCCCTTTACTTGTCATAAGTGGCTGTATCTTTGCTGTGTAAGAATGTGACTTTGTTTAGTGCTTTTCTGAGAGTGACACCAGACCTTGGGAAGATCAACACAAACAAGTCTTCTGGTGGACAAACCCTTATTTAAAAAGGGGGGGTGCTGTTAACGCTGCATAACTGTATACCCACTGACCATCATGTTTTATCAAAAGCATAAAAGGCCTTCTGAACAATAGAGGTCGAAGCTAGTCGCTGGACTGGTTTCCCCCGTGTCTCTCTCTCTCTCTCTCTTTCCTCTCCTCTTCACTCTAATTTCAGGCTGAATTCCCATCTGGACCAGGGGGGCTCGCCAGGTCTACTTACTTGCCCCGGCTTTCAAGCCCCGCACGAAAGGGAGCCCAAGGTGGGGCACCCTTAGAGATTCAAGCCGGCGCCGGTGGCCCCACGTAGATGGTGCAAATTTCTTGTCTGGAGATTTTATTGGCCTTCCTTGCAAGCCAAGTTATTTAGCCTTCTTTCTCCACTTAATTTTTCTACTACACTATTTCTTCCTAATCTAATCTTATATTAATAAATAAATAAGTTTTCCTCACCAATGCCTTCTCTGCTTCAAATTCCCTGGCCCCACCAGCGCTGGACCCTGGCAACCACCAGCAGGCAGACTGGTTGAGCATGAGTTTGAATTCAATCAATCCAGCCCCAGGGCCCCTGCTCACACACCGTAAGAGCAAGTCAGCAGGAGGCCGGTGTGTCTAGCTGACTGCAGAAGGGTTTCCAGCTCCCTGGAGAGCCTGGGGACTGTCACTGCTGACACAGCCCTTTCAAGGGAAGCAGGCTTCCTTGGAGCCAATCCCCAGCTTTGGGCAAAAGCTGACATTTCCAAGTCACAGCCCTAGGCACACAACCCTTCATTTGGAATCTTGGAAGAACATAATAATAATAATAACGTGAGAGGGGTAGGAAGGGATAAATCGGAAGACTGGGATATAAACACTGCTATATATGAAATGGGCTCTCCTGAAGGCTCAGAATCCATCCACCAAGGCAGCAAACTCACCTTCAATCCCTGGGTCAGGAAGACCCCCTAGAAGGAAATGGCAACCAGGATTCTTGTCTGGGAAATCCCATGGACAGAGGAGCCTCTCAGGCTACAGCCCATGGGGTTGCAAAGAGTTGGACACAACTTGGCAACTCAACAACAGCAAAGGCATAAAACAGGTAACTGATAAGGACCTGCTGTATGGCACAGGGAACCCCACTCAGTGCTCTGTGATGGCCTGCAGGGGCCAGAACCCAAGAAAGAGTGGCTGTGCTTGTGCGTAACCGATTCACCTCGCCATGCAGCTGAAACCGACACGGCACTGTAAATCCACTCAGTTGTGTCCGACTCTCTGTGACCCCACGGACTGCAGCCCGTGAGGCTCCTCTGTCCATGGGGTTCTCCAGGTGAGAGAACTGGAGTGGGCTGCCGTTCCCTTCTCCAGGAGACCTCCCCGACCCAGGGATCGAACCCGAGGCTCGTCGGTCTCCTGCTGGCAGGCAGGTTCCTTATCGCTAGCAGCACCTGAGATCGGCTCTACTCCAATAGAAACCTTAATAATAACGCAAGAAGAGGGCCGTCAGGGCCTCCCGAGCCCAGCCTGGCCCCCTGCAGTCTGGGTCTACCTCCAGCCTTCCTCCGCAGCTCACATCCAGCTCACTCACCCCTCTCCAGGTGCTGGGATCCTGGTCTCAGCTTCTTTCTCCTTCCAGGGGCCAAGGGAGTCGCTACGTGGATGGACGCTGGGGAGAGGAGGCTTCCTGCAGGAGGCGCCTGACGGGCTGGCCGGAGGCCGGGCAGGTCTCCCTGCACTCTGGGAGGCGCCTGTTCAGGCCCCACTCCCTCCCACGCCTGCCCCCCATCCAGGCTCCTTCCCTACTGCTGCCTCTCAGGGTGAAAAAGGGTCGGCCCAGCAGGAGGGGTTTTTGTTGTTTTTGTGTGTGTGTGTGCGTGCGTGTGTGTGCACACGCGTGTGTGTTTGCAGACCTCCAGGGAGGGCCTCTGTCTCCAGCGTCTACAGGCTGTGCCAGGCTGGCCCCTGGCCGTCCAGGTTCTCATTCCCTTGGCGTGCCCCCTCCTCCCCTGCCCCAGGCCTCCAGGATGGGCTCTCAGAGCCTTTCCTCCCCTCTCAGACTCCTGGGTCTGTGGGTGGAGCTGAGCGCTAAGGGCTGCTCTGGGGGTGGAACAGGCATCGGTGAGCCGCAGGCCTCCCGCAGTGGGACTTGTCTCCGCTGCTCCTGGCTGCTCTGTAGCTCACCCGATTCACGAACCAGAACCACCTCCCCCCACCCTCACCCCCCACCAACTCATCGGCAGCTGTGTGGTCCAGTCTCCCGGACCAAACCCCCACATGCAGCTCTGGCCTGTCTCCAGACCAGAGTCAAGTGAGGACATGGATTTGAAAGTGCCCCTTTATTAAATGAAGGGGTGCGGTCATCACCACGCCAGAGGCGCCCCGTCTCCCGGGTGTCATCGCCATCATCAGCTCTACTGCCACCGCCACCGCCAGGCTGATGAGACTGTGAGCGTGTCCCTCCAGCTCACACCTGGGGCGGGGATGGCAGAGGCAGCCTTCTGCACTCTTCAAAATGAAATGAAATGAAAGTCGCTCAGTCGTGTCCAACTCTTTGCGACCCCATGGACTGTAGTCCATGGGATTCTCCAGGCCAGAATACTGGAGTGGGTAGCCTTTCCCGTCTCCAGGGGATCTTCCCAACCCAAGGATCGAACCCAGGTCTCCCGCAGTGCAGGCAGATTCCTTACCAGTTGAGCTCCTCCAAATGCTGCCCCTTCTGTGGAGCAGACTATGGGCTGTGTGAGGCGTATGGCCTGGGATTCGGCCACTCAGCTGCTCTGAGCCTCGATTTTCCTCCTCAGTAAAATGGATGTAATCCAAAGAGCTACTTCCCAGGGCTGCTGGGCAGATTCTCTTAGTCGCTGCATTTAAAGTACTTGGCATGGGACTTCCCCGGTGGTCTGGTAGTTAAGACTCCGATCTTCCAGAGCGTGGAGCCTGGGTTCAACCCCTGGTCGGAGAACTAAGATCCCACATGCCTTCTAGTGTGACCAAGAAACACACGTTTTAGAAAGGACAGGGGTGGACTGGGGCGCTTGGCACGCAGTAAAAAGGACAGGGGTGGACTGAGGCGCTTGGCACGCAGTAGATCCCACATGCCTTCTAGTGTGACCGAGAAACACACGTTTTAGAAAGGACAGGGGTGGACTGGGGCGCTTGGCACGCAGTGGGCGCTTGAGCGTCTGGTCATCACTGCTGGCACTATCCCTCCTCCTGGAGCCCCCAGCAGCCCAGCCCAGCCAGGCAGGACCCGGCCTCCACCCCGTGCCCCGCAGCCCCGGTCCAGACCCTCCTTGCAGCCCCTTCACAGTCTGCCTCACCCAGAACAGCGCCCTGACTCCTCCTCACCCCGGGCCCCGGCTCAGAGCAGCGCTGGGTTCACCAGGTTAATCAAGAGGCTGCGAGGAGAATAGAGTCAGCTCTTAGAGGCTCTCACCAGCGAGGCACACAGGGAGTCAAAGCAGCAGGGCATTCCCGCCTGGCTCACTTGCTTTAACTACGCACGTGCCCACCCACCTGGTCAGGTATAAGGACAGCACGTTCCACAGGCGATACTGGGTAGGGTAATACCAGGTGGCATTTTCAAGCACCTAGCATGTGCCAGAGGGCTTCCCAGGTGGAGCAGGGGTAAAGAACCCGCCTGCCAAGGCAGGAAATGCGAGAGACGTGGGCTGGGTCCCTGGGTCAGGAGGATCCCCTGGAGGAAGGAATGGCAACTAAGTACAGATTTCTTGCCCAGAAAATCCCATGGATGGAGGAGGCTGTTGGGCTACAGTCCATGGGGGTGCGAAGAGTCAGACCTGACTGAGCGCGCACACCCTATGTGCTAGGCATGGTGTCAGCTTTTGACACCTGTGATCTTATCTACGCTTTACAGCAACCCTCTTAGGTACGTGTTGCTGTCCTCGTTTAGCAGCTGAGGAAACCTTTTCAGCGAGGCTGAGTACCCTTCCGAGGGCCACAGAGCTGGCAGAGAATGGAAGGGGCAGCAGGCTTGTCTTCTCTCCTGTGCCATCCCGGGCAACATTAAAAGGCGTGTGCATGCCCTTAGCATGTTCCTGGTGGGGACTGGAGGAAGGAGGTAGCCAGAGGAGATGTGGGAAGGGAAAAGGGAAACCCTGAAACCTTGCCACACAAGCTTTTATAGGATCTCCTGGGAGCTGGCAGGATGTGGGGCTCTAAGGCAGGAAGGCCACTTTCCCTCCTCCCCTTCCACACACCCCAACTTTGCAGGGGTGAAGTCAGTGCCAACCAGCAGGATGGCATGACCTTCCGGCCCCTTTCTACCCTTAAAACAATGAGACTCTGGATTATCTTCACAGGCCTTGGGTGAGAGAATGGTCTCAGAGGCCAGGATGACCTGGCCCACTGCAGAACTCTGTGCTTGAACACTTCCTGTGACAGGGAGCTCACTACCTCACACCCTTTGGTGCTTTGGCAGCCTTCAGGGAAAGAAATTAGGAAGTCTTTCCTTTTGCTCGGCTGCAACCTGCACCCAGAAGCTTCCTTCTACCAGGGTGCCACAGGCTACACTTCTCAGCTGCTCAGAAGCTGACCTCCTGGTCCCTGGGGAGGGGAGAGACAGGGCAGTCACGGGGCCTCTCCCATGCCGTCCACGCCACGCTTGGACCACACCAGCACCTGCGGATGATCCCGGGGGCCAGGGGGCCCCTCTGCCCAGCCGGAGGTCTGGGTGGGGTGGGCAGACTGGTGCTGACCCAGCCTCCAGCTGGAGGAAAGGGTATGGGCTGGCGGCAGAGAACCAGGGTGTGCTGGAGGCTTGAGCAAGACACTGTGCTGGGGAGAGGCCGGGGCGGAAGGGGACTAATGCGACCGGACGGAAAGGCTGAGGAGCAAGCTGGTAGGCAGCCCTTGGGCAGAGCAGACTGGCCAAGCCTGTGGCTTCCCCTCCACACCTGATCAGCCGCATGCCTGCCCGGGCAGGGCCACCCTCCAGGCGCCCTGGACTTGACCCGATGAGTCCTCTCTGGCGCGGCCAGCTCTGGGGTTCCTTCTGCTGGGGGCTGAGATCTGCTATGACCAACAGTCCCCGGAGGCAGCCAGCCCTAAAGGACGCGACCCCCCCAGGAGCTCACGACTCCTGTTGCTGCTGCTGGCTGCTCCACCTCAACACGAATTTCCTGAGCACCTGCTGTGGCAGCGGCCACCCTGGGCACAGGAAAGCAGAGATGAATCACCCTGGCCTGCCCTCACGGGACCCGCCCAGGGCAGGGACGGCACGGTCTCCGACGTGCTTTCGCTCTGCTCTGATTCCATCCCTGAGGCCCCTGCCTGCTGAGCAGGGCGGTTACCAGGCTTCTCATTTTACAGGTGACGTGAAAGTCACGGGGAGGCCACACATGGGGCGGGACCTGAGATTTGACCTCACTCGGGTCTGACCCCAAAGCTCATCCTCTGCCCTGCGCCCACCACCCCTGAGGAAACCCAACCACATAGAGGATTCCCCAGTAATGGGCAGGCTGTGTGACTCTGGGCAAGCCTCTTGGCCTCTCTGTGTCCCCGTCTTTGTCCGCAAAACAGGGATCTCAGGAGTTGTCACCGCGTAAGCTCGCTGTGAGACCTGACTGAGAGAGTGCCGTCATCACGTCACAAGGTCACCAGGGGCCTGGGCAGCAGGCAGACCTAGGGAAAGGATCCTGGATCCCCCCTTCACTCTCCGGCCTGGCCAGAAGCCAGGAGAGCGATTCAGCGGTGAGCATCCACATCCTGAAGGCTCTCTTAGCCCCCAGCTTAAGGTGGGAGCCCTTCAGGGGTGGGCACAGATTGCCTCGTCTCCAAGTGCCTCAGCACAGCGCAGAGCTGGACAAGGAGCAGCTGTCTCGAAACGCCTAAGGGGCCGCAGGGGCAAAGGGCACAGACGGCTCAGAGCCCCATGTGGCTTTCTCTCTGGGCCTGTCCAGGTGCTGGCTGTGGCTGACACAGTTGTGGGGGGGGTGATGAGGCCTGCGGACGCCCCGTCACAGGCTGGGATCGCCCCCTGCATGCAGAACCACCCCAGGCGCAGCTGTATCACGCCCCTCTTTCTTTCCTTTCCAGAGAGACCCGACGCCCTGGCATTGCTCAGCTAAGGCTGCACCCAGGGAGCCTGCAGAGAGGGCCTGGGCCAGGCCCTCCTCCTCTGGAACCCCTGCCGGCCCAGGGATGGAGGTTGGAGATGGCGGGGGGCAGCTTTCAACCCAGCAGAGGCAAACAGGGGCTGGGGGCCAGGACATCTGAGATGAGCCTGAATGGAAAGTCAGAATCACAGCTCACTCCTCCCCTCTCAGATCGTCTCCCCTTCTGCTACAGAGGCACTGCACGGCTGAGCTCCTCAGATCATGCAGCTTCTCATCTGTGAAAAGGGGGCCACATTCGCAGGCAATGTCATCCCCTTCTAGCATGGGAGGACACAGGCACAGAGAGGCTGAGTAACTAGCCCAAGGCCACACAGCCCCCTGCAGGACCACGACGGGTCATCAGCCCCCCGCGCTCAGTGGTCACCAAGCAGCCACGTCAGTGGGACCTCCTCCTTGGGGCCCAGTCAGCGTGGGGTCCAGCCTTCTTCCTCAGCCGTGTCGGGAAGCCCCAGCCTCCTCCCCCAAGCACCTGTCAGCCTGGCGCAGACCACAGCCTCAGCAGGCTCCTCCTAAGGAATTCCTAACCTTCCCTTTGCCCACGCTCCCAGCAAAGTGATGGAGACCCAGATGGGGGCCGAGGGGTCCTGCACATGGTTGGGAGGGTGCGTTGGAGAAGCGCTTGGCAGGGCTTCAGGCGGCCCTGGGCTCAGATGCAGGGTGGCGGGGTTCTCTGCTCTGGGCCCCGGGTGCACCGCAGACTCAGCATAGGTCTGCCCCTGCCAGGCTCCCGGAGGCTCCAGCTCCCCGACCCGGTGGTGGCATTTGGGATCCCCACCACCACCCGCAGCCCACAGCTGAGACCCCTCCTGGGCTCCCTGGGGGCTGAGGTCCTCGGCTGGGTGTGGCCTTGCCAGTCCCTTCCGGCCCCACACCCTACACCCCACACACTTTTGAACATCAGGACCACTTGGTGGAGCAGAACAGCTGCTTAGAACCCACAGCAAAGGGAAAGAAAGCGTCTCTGGACAGAGCAGAATGGAGAACCACACATGACAGGGGAAGTGTCTGGGGGTCAAGGAGGCACCTCCATCGGGGTGAGCCGCCACCGCCCTCCCCTCCTCTCCAGTCTTTTCTCAGGGCCCACCGCCGGACCCTGCCCACCCAAGGAGAGAGGCAGCTGGGAGCTGCGGGGGAGGTGAGGGGGGTGGGGTTGAGAGATGGGAGCAGGAAGCGGAAGAGAAGCCGGTCAGGCACAGGGAGAGGTTCCGAGACCAAATGGCGCGGAGGAGAAGTGGGGCGGGGGCGGCGGTGCCATGCAGCGGCTGCGGAGCGGAGGGGGCCAGGAGAGAGAGACCGACAAGCTCTGTCTCAGGACAGGGGGCAGCGCGGGGGCCAGGAGGCCGGGGCATCCAGAGACTCAGGGGGTGGCTGACCGCCGGTGCCCTCTCTGAAGCCAGGATTGCACGTTTCAAGAAGTCACAGACCATCATTTCACATCCAGACTGGGTGTGGCCACTGCTGGCTCCTGGGACCTTGCAGAGGACCCCGACCTCATACCCTCCAAGAACCCTCCAATCTGAATCACTTCCCATAAAGAAATGGATACAGTCGCAGGAGGGAACGAGGAGAAGGGAGGTTTCTCCCTGGAGCTTAAACCCGGGCCCCCACCCGGCACCGGGGGCCTGTCGGTCATCATGAGCTAGGGTTGGGCACCAGGCCTGTAATTACCCCACAAGGAGAACAATTACACTTCACTGTACTTCTGCACAAGTTAAAAGCATTAATTTACTCAGTATCAACAACAGAAATACACAGACCACAAGTTTTACAACTCCGTTTAGGCATGTCGGGTTCTTGAAAAGCAGGGAACCCCAGAGAAACAAGCGGTTTGGATCTTTTCTCCCGCTCACCTGAGAGGCCCTGAAAAGACCCCACCCCACCCCCGCCCCAGGGCTCCTGGAATTCCAGCCATCTCGAGTCTAAGGGTCTGTCTGGGTTTGAGGCTTGTGCGGGGCTGGGGGAGGCCTAGAAAAAGTTCCAGGAGACCATCCCAGCCTCATCGGGCCAGCCTTCCCCTCCATCCCCAGGGACAAATGTTCGCGTGGTCTCCAGCCTGGGGCTCTGATGCTGGGCAGACACGGAACACCAGCCCGGATCACTAATGCATTCCCGACGCCACGTCCTCCTTTTTGGCAGAAGTCCTCTGGGGACCGCCTCCAGGCAAGGAAAACAGAGACGGTCCGGGCTGTCTGGCCAGACGCAGAGGGTCGCCAGCCCGCCAGGTTGAGAGGGCACGGTCTGTAGCACATGCTATTTCCAGGGCTCCTCAGCCTGGGGCACCCCAGGACACACTATTATCCCAAAACAGGTGTTTCCTCAAATAACCAGTCTGGAGCGCACACGGGGGAGTTAATCGCTTCCCGTGACATCACTCCCACACGCCCATCTCCAGCAGCTCCAGAGGGCTGGACCTCAGCCCAGGTGACTGGCACTCCCCTCTTTGGGGGGCGTCCCCCTTCTCCCAGCAAGGCCAATCAGAGGCCCCTAGCTCAACCTCTGCTGGGGAGGGGCACCCACAGCAGGGGTGGGAGAGCCCCGAGTTCACCAAGTACAGCCCCTTCCTCTAGCCAGCCGGGGCCCCGGAGTGGGCTTCAGGGCCCCCTGCTCCCGTTTTTCTTGGCCATGTGTGGGATATTCGTTCCTGGACCAGGGATCAAACCCACAGCCCCGGTGCTGGAAGCCTTAACCATTGGACCGCCAGGAAGTCCCAGGCGCCTCTTCAAACCTTCTGAGGGGGACGAGCCACGCCCCCTCCCTCCACCCGGCTCGACGACTCCGCCTCGCCGGGTGAGACCTCAGAGGCCAGAAGTTCTTCTCAAGGTCTGCTTTGGAAACAACTTGTTGCAGAACTAACTTCCGTTCCCCAGAGACCCTCATGGCTGTGATGCTAGTCCCCATCAACACCCAGGGTGAGGGCTCCTGAAGGACCTCGGGCGCGAGTCCCCCACGCCGCTCTCCAGGACCCCACAGCAGCCCCTGCCCGCAGAGTCGGACCACCGGGCAGCTTCCCTGCACCCGCGGCGGGGCTGCAGCCCTCCCTGGGGGTGCCGAGGGGCTTGGTGACCCCAAAGAAGGTTTACAGGCGCATTGCCCCGCATACCCACCAATCAGCCCATCTGCCTTCTGCTCCTCCACCCTCCGAGACATGATGGGAGGAAAGCGGACCCACAGAGCCATCAGAGCCTTGGCACGGCCCCTCCCACAGGCAAGGCCCCCCACAGGCAGGCTCACATTTATTGCCCTCCCCAACCACTACTGGCGTTTCCCAGGTGGCACAGTGGTACAGAATCCCTCTGCCAACACAGGAGATGCAAGAGCCCAGGACTCCATCCCTGGGTCAGGAAGATCCCCCAGCAAATGGCAGCCCGCTCCAGTGTTCTTGCCTGGGAAACCTCATGGACAGAGGAGCCTGGCGGGCTACGGTCCGCGGGGTGGCCAAGAGAAGGACCCGGCTGAGCACACACGCACCCATAACCCATTACCATCAGTGGTCTCGCTCCCCCACTTGTCCGATGAGGAAGCAGGCTCACAGAAGCACGGCAGCTTGCCCAGGGCCCCAGCCACCAACGGAGCTAGAAGGAGACTGTGGGAGACTAGCTGCCAATAGAGACCACCGGTCGGAGTTCAGAGAGAAGCAGTTTATTGGCAATTTCGGATCCGGGCCCCCGCCAAGCCAATCGAAGGTGGGGAGCCCCGAACACCCGCTTTGGGAGCCTTTTATCCTATTGTGCAGGGGAGGAGGGGGGCTAGGCTACTCAGCAGAGCATGATTGGTGGGCAGGCAGGTAAGGTTTATGTAACTATTGGTGACAATTTGCAGTTAGCGTCAAGGTCCTGTTTCCTAGAGCTAGATCCTGTTTCTTAGGTTGCAGAGCAAACATTGCAGTGAGACACCTGGTATCCATTGTTTCCTTTAAAATTTTGGGGCTTTCCATCCCAGTAAAGCTGACCTAGCATTCAACTCCCTGGGAAACATTTTACTTCCTTCTTCAGAGACCCCGAGTTTGTCCAAGTGAGTGTGGGCGCTCTACCACCAGCCTGAACGGAACAGGGGACTCAGCTCGCCTTGCCGGGGCCCAGAGAGGGCCTGCGGCTCGGCACACACAGACAGCAGGTCAGTGGTGGAAGCAGAAGCAGACTCCCAACTCCTGGCTCCCAGTCGGAGCTTCTCAGAAGGGCCTAAGGTTCTGCAGTTCCCTTCTAGAAGTAGCCGTGCGCTGGGAGAAGTGCAGCGGTGGAATGGGGAGAAGGGGCTCACTAGAGACCCTGTCCCCCTCCTGATGGTGAAGCATAGTCGCCAGATAAAGTACGGGATGCTGAGCTAAATCTGAATGTCAGTTACTTTTAAAACTACAAGTATGTCCCACGCAGTACACTGAAAAAGGTTACTTTTTAACCTGAAATGTAAACTGGGTGTCCTGCATTTTCATTTGCTGAGTCTGGCAACACTGTGTTAAGAGGACAGGAGAAAACGGGGTCTCCGCTGGCTGCCCAGATGCAAGAGAACCGCCCCAGGCCAGGGCCCCCGGGGCACCTGGCTCCCCGTGCCCCCGAGGTCCCCGCCCCAGACCCAGGGCAGAGGTGGCAGAAGGGGCCCTGGGGGCGGGGGGGCCCCTGAGGCCAGGTGAAGCTGGGCCAGCTCAGATCCCAGCTTGTACCAGACCCCACCTTCTCTGGGAGGCAGACCCTCCTCGCCTTGACTGCCCCCTCCCTGCCGACAGGGGCTCTGGGTGCAGCTGGTCTAGTAGGATTAGAGTCGTGTCAGAGCTGGAAAGACCCCCGGAGACCCCCAAGTCCAGCTGCCTCAGCGGCTGAGCGGGGAAGCACGCTGGGCCGAGTCCTGGGCCCTGCCCCCAGCCTCATCCCCATCACCCTCTCGCAGACACAAGCCCCGGGCTCCTCTCCCTGTACGCGCAGACTGGGACGTGCGCCCCGGGTCTGTTCTCAGCCCTCTCCCTTTGCCAGCACCTTCACTCCTTCCCCAGCCCGTCCCTTCGCATCCCAGTCGTCCTGGCTAGCCTCCAACAACCACGCGGCCACACGCCGCCCCTCCCCATCAGAGAGAGGGGCCGGCAGCAAGAAACGGAGGGCAGAGTCGGCAGCAGTTTGTTCCGACGCTCTGCGCGCGTTCCACTGGGATGTCAGGACACAGAGCCCAGACCCCAGAGTGCGGCCCCAGGGCTCAGAGCTGGAACCCTCGCCCAAGGGCTCGAGGCTAGAGATGGGACCCCGTGCCGGAGCCAGGGCCCCAGCCGGGACCTGCAGCCTCTCCCTCTCCAGGTGCTGCAGCAACTCCACCGGCTCTGCTGTCACAACGGCCCCCCGTCAGCATCCTCCACAGTGCCCGATTAGGCCTCCGGGGGGCACCCCCCTGCTGCAGGTGCCTAGCCCTGCCCAGCCTTCTGCCAGCCAGGTGGGCACCCCTCGGCTCTCACCTGTGAACGTCCAGGTGTGTCTCGACCCCCACAGCACACACGGCGTAGCTGGGCTTTTTTGGGGACAGCCGCACGGCTCTGTGCTGGGCCATCCCGACCCGCTGGTGTCCAGCCTCTGTGCACCCTGCTCCCAGGCTCCGCGCCCAGCCACCTCGTTGCCAGGAAGGGGCGTGAGTTCTGGCAGGCTGGCGCTTTCCTCCTCCCTTTTAATTTCATCCTGTGACCTGAAGAGCCTGCCCGAGCCGGGTCCCCACCTCCTGGCCCCATGCCATCCCTCTTGGCCTGTCAATCCAAGAGGCTCAGGGAGGAGGTACCAAAAGCCTCCCTGGGGAATGGGGAAGGGGGACTTCAGCTGAGGCTCCTGGCGGAGGAGAGCCAGCTGCCAGCAGAAGACAAGCCCCCCAGCCCCCTCCCCCTGCTCCAGCTTAGCTTCCACGCTCAGACTCTCGGCGGCCGGGTCCATGCGGCGGTGACGCGGTGACGGCAGCGGTCTCTGAGGGCCCCGCGCTGCCTGAGCAGCCCGCAGGTCTCACCTCGTGGGTGAGCACGTCACTGACCAGGGGATTTCCGCAGAAACCATTGCCTGTGGGCTTCCCTGGAGGCTCTGATAGCGAGGAATCCACCTGCAATGACGGAGACCCAGGTTCAGTCCCCATGTTAGGAAGACCCCCTGGAGAAGGAAAGGGCAGCCCCCCAGTATTCTTGCCTGGAAAATCCCATGCGCAGAGGAGCCTGGCGGGCTACAGCCCACGGGGTGACAGAGAGTCGGACACGACTGAGGGCCCCACGCTGCGGCTCACGGCAGGCCTGTGGCCAGTGACCTGTGATGTGGGCAAACACCGAAACGCCTCCAGTTAATGACGCTGGGGAACAGAAGGCCTACTAGCGCATCTCTGGCCGATGCCACGTTAGGGAATCAGCACACAAAGCCCAGAGCGCGCAGCCTGTCCGGGCTCAAAGCCCAGCCCTGCCGCTTAGCCACCTATGGTCTCGGCAGTTCGTCAGCGTCTTTAAGGCTCCGCTTCTCCACGTGTAGGATGATGGTTGTAGCCATAGTACCCGTCCCGTTGGACTGATGTGGGGATTTCCTGAGGAAGTGTAGGAGGCCGAGCGCGGTGCCTAGGGCCTAGTGTTCACTGGAAGAAATGCTGGCACCTGTCACTGGTCTCCTCATCTCACAGGAGGAGAACCGCGGCTGCAGGTCCCGTCACTGGTCAGCACTGGGGCCATGGCCAGATCCACTGACTCAACACCCCGCGCCCTCCCCAGAGCTGGCGCCTTTGCCCCGACTCCAGAGAAGGCGGGAGTCGCCCAGGTCAGCTTCCTCGGCCAGCCTGTGCGGAGGACACTTGAAAAGGGGCTCAGAGCAGTGGGCTGGGTTACTGGTTTCTGAAAACCCCTCCTTGCAACTCCAGCAAGCACTGGCCTCCACCTGTGCTCAGTGTTGGTGGGATTTCATTTGTTTGCTTGACAAACATCCATGGAGCACCTACTCTCTAGGCACCGCTTTAGGCGGCGGCGGCGGCGCAACTGTGAACAGAACAGACCACCATCGCTGCTCTGACGGCCCTTATATCCTCGGACAAGTCAAGGTACGTAAGTAAAGTGTGGGAAGCGTCAAGTAGTGTAGCGATGCTCTTCCGCGTTATCCAGGCAGGAGCTGGTGATGGCTTGGTCCTGGTGGTAACTCTGAACATGATGAGAAGTGGCTGAATTTTGAATGCATTTGGAAGATGGAGCTGAGGTTTGCTGATGGGTTGGAGGTGATGTAAGAGAAAGAGAGGGGTCAAGGGTAAATGGAGTGGTTTGGGTCCCAGTAACTAGGTGGCTAGAGTTGTTGTCAGAGAGATGGAGAAGGGGTGGGCAGGTTGGGCCAGGGGATCAGCCACTCGGGGTTGGATCTGTCAGACGTGAGGTATCCATTGGAGTCCTGAGTGGGGACAACTAATTTCAGAGGACACACTTCCTCCGTGCCGGGCAGAAGACACGCTTCCATGTGCTGGGCATGGGCGGGGGCGGGGCCACTGAAAAGGAGGAAGCTGCCCCAAGAATTACAGGTTCACCCTTCAAAGCCACAGGTCCTCTCACTCCAGGAAGTCTCTGCACAGAGTGGACATCCCACATCCACAGGTCCAGGGTGGGAGGATGAGAAGCAGAGAGAGAGAGAGAGAGAGAAAGAGAGGGGAGAAACACCTTGCCCAGGGAGCTGCCATTCTGATGGGGAACAAGGGGGACACAGTCCCCGCCTCCAGAAACAGCAGCCTGATTAGGGAGATGCGGATCACAAGAACAGCATAAACGTTCATTTGATTTCCAGGATCTTCCTGGAATGCTCTTCCTTACGGCCAGCACGCCTGACTGCAGACATTCCCCTCCTCTTCTGGCTGCCCTGAGTCTTAGTCGCCTTGTGCTGGGTCTTAGCTGTGGCATGCAGAATCCAGTTTCCTGACCAGGGATCAAACCCAGGCCCCCTGCTTTGGAGTGCAGAGGCTTAACCCCTGGAGCACCAGGAAAACCTCATACCTATTGCAGATGCTCTGGATCTGCGAAGTTCATCCCACCCACAGGCACTCAGGCAGAGTCCAGGTTTGCCCCCACGGGAACAGAACGTGGCAAAGCAGCACCTGAGGGGTATGTGATGGTTTTATTTCCCTCACCTTCACCCCTCCGCATCAACCAAGATCTGAGCCATTTTATTGGTAATGCAGTGTGGAGTGTGAAAAGCAGGTTCCTGAAGAGTAAGTGGG
>SJYB01000300.1:661008-677513 GCA_006408585.1 Antidorcas marsupialis | reverse complement strand
GGCTGCAGTCACCATCTGCAGTGATTTTGGAGCCCCCTAAAATAAAGTCTGACACTGTTTCCACTGTTTCCCCATCTATTTCCCATGAAGTGATGGGACCGGATGCCATGGTCTTCGTTTTCTGAATGTTGAGCTTTAAGCCAACTTTTTCGCTCTCCTCTTTCACTTTCATCAAGAGGATTTTAGTTCCTCTTCACTTTCTACCATAAGGGTGGTGTCATATGCATATCTGAGGTTATTGCTATTTCTCCCGGCAATCTTGATTCCAGCTTGTGCTTCTTCCAGCCCAGTGTTTCTCATGATGTACTCTGCATAGAAGTTAAATAAGCAGGGTGACAATATACAGCCTTGACATACTCCTTTTCCTATTTGGAACCAGTCTGTTGTTCCATGTCCAGTTCTGACTGTTGCTTCCTGACCTGCATACAGGTCTCTCAAGAGGCAGGTCAGGTGGTCTGGTATTCTCCTCTCTTTTAGAATTGTCTGTAGGAGCCCCTGTAGGCAATGTGCCAGGCGCCCAGGACGTGCGCTCGGAGGGGAGGGTGCTCACTGCCGGCTCTGGCTCAGCGCACAGCCGGCATCTCCGTTTTCCTTGCATCAAACCTGGGAGACAAACACTGCTGTTGCCTCTGCTTTGCAGGGAAGGAAATTTAGTCTCAGGGAGTTTAAGCGACATATCCAAGACGCCCTGCTACTGAGGATCCATGGGGCTCACCTGCGGGACTCAGATCCTCTGTTTGTCGGCTCGGTCTGCTGCCTCCGCGGAGGAGGAAGCCAGGCTGCCGCGGCCACCGGCCTCAGCCTCTTCTGTTGCCTCCCACGCGCCCTCAGCTCCGGCCCCGGGAAAGGCGACGCTGTCCTGTGTCTGGCCTCCTGGACCCAGAGCAGCCCCGACCCCCGCACAGAGGCCTGATGGCAAGAGGACCCAAGAGACACCAGGTCCCAGAGCCTCACACTGTTAAGGTCCTTTGGACGACAGCCACCCAGCTCCGGTTCCCTTCAAGCCCTGCAGCCTCCCAGGATGGGGGTCTGAGCCTTCCAGCCCCTGCTGGCTTTGGCACGGCCAGAGTCCTGGGGCTGGGGGCTGGCCTGGGGGCAGAGGGGGCCCTAATGGCTAGGCTGGGGGAGCAGGGGCACATATACTTCTAGAAATTCAGGAGAAGAGGGGGCTGGAGCGGTAACCTGGAAACCCAGGAGGTCACGTTTGAAACAGATTAAGACGCTGGCGACCAAGCAGGGTAGTGGCAAGCCTACCTGCGCCCCCTCCCCGCGCTGGCAGGCTCTGCAGCCCTACTGTGGGAGCCGGTGCTCCTCAGAGCCCCTCAGAAAGGCCCCGGCCTGGTTTGTCACGGATGGCATGCCCAGAGAGGGCCAGCAGTGGGTCCAAGGCCACCCAGCCCGGTCTTACCTCGCATGCAGGAAGCAAAGACGGGGCAGTGGGAGTCAGGGGCTCAGCTGTTGCAAGGGCTCTCCCAACGCTGGACAGAGCACGGGTCCCGCCTTGGCTGCAGGCCAGGGCAGCCCCTCGACCCCTCTGGGGCACTTTGCCTCATCTGCAGAAAAGGGCTTACGTGCATACCGGGCCGGGGTGCCAGGGTTCCTGACACATCCCCACTGACATCCTTCAGCCAGTGGCCGTGCCTGTCCCCACTCTGCAGAGGAAGAAACCAGTGAGATTTCTAAAGCGCCCGGCGCCAGCCAGCTTCCTGAGCTTCTGAGGCGCCCTCCTGGCCCCTCGTAGACCACCGCCTCCAGGAAGCCCTTTCACGTGGTCCTGGCTCCCAGAAGTGTTCTCCTCTCTAAGTAGCCCCTACAGGCTCTGCCCTGGGAAACCACCTGCTCCAACCTCATTCTCCTCCTCACTCGGGCATTTCAGAGGAACCGGGAGCTTCCAGCCCTTTGGAGCCGGTATCAGGAAGCTGGCTTAGACTCAGTGCCTCGAGAGTGTGTGGTCCCCTGTCTCATAGCCAGTCAGCAGGCCCCGGGCTCCCCAGGCAGAGGACCCAGGCATTGCTGGGAGAGCCCTGGGGCTTTCTGGCCCTTGGCTTCTTGACCCAGGCACTGAACTGAGCACCTCCAGGGGCCCCAGTGCCCCTGTGGGCAGAGCCCTGACCTCTCCTCACCGCAGCCTGGCACCCCCAGAGAGGAAAGAGACAGAGAAGGGGACAGGGAGACAGAGCAGGAGAGAGTTCTGGGGGCTCTGGGACTCCTCCTGCTTGCTCCCCAGTGTTTCTGTGCCTTTTTTTTCATAAATAAGATTTTACTGGTTGTTTTGAGGACCAGTACACAGACATTTCAATTTGTACCCAATTTTTAACATATGTACCAAAAAATTTAAAACAAAATCATGTAGCTGTGATTCTTCTCTGAACAGTTATGCCAGTGGCTTTCCAGCTTGAAATATAGAGGCAAATTTTCATTAACAGGATATCAAGTACCAATATCTTCAAATATTGATACGCTGTTACATCAGAAGTCCCACGGATTCAGTTTAATATCATATACACTACATACCCAAATTGTCAACCGTTCAGAGCACAATAGGCTTCCCAGGTGGCGCTAACGATGAAGAAGCTGTCTGCCAGTGCAGGAGTCCTAAGAGGTGCAGGTTGAACCCCTGGATAAGGAGATTGCCCTGGAGGGGGCACGGCAACCCACTCCAGTATTCTCGCCTGGAGAAGCCCCATGGACAGAGGAGCCTGGGGCACTACACTCCACAGGGTCGCAGAGTCAGACACGACCAAAATGACGGAGAACGCACGCACACACAGCACATTAACAAAATTACTTAGGAAAACTGGTCTACCAAGACCAAAGATGTTACAGAGAGCACAAACTCGACCAGGAGAGCGGGATCGAGCGAGTGGTTTGCGATAGGAAACAATCGTACCAAGACCAGCGTGAAAGTGAAAGTGAAGTCGCTCAGTCGTGTCTGACTCTTTGCGACCCCATGGACTGTAGCCTATCAGGCTCCTCCGTCCATGGCATGGGTAGTGTTTAAAGTATTCAAGACATGAAACGCACAGCTGACTCCAAACTGCCATTTAGTATGCTCTGTATTACAGTATATAAAAGCTACCCCCTCATCTGTGGGAATCTTGAGCTGATGCCCAAGACAATCAAAGCCTCCCATATTCAATATCCCACTATTTTCCGGGTGTACCAAGAAGTAAACAACCAGCAAATGATTTCAGTTCTAAACAAAATGCATTTACATTTTAAAAATGAGATGAGATGGGTTTACTTCCTTTTTCAAAAGGTACATTTCTACAGCTACTAAAAAAAACCCTGAATTAACAAAATAGTTGATAGAAATATTCTTCCAGCTTATGCAGGAAGGGTGGCGGGGCCGCTGATGGGAGTGGGTGTGTGATATTAATCAGAATTAATCTCTCTCTCCTGCTTCATCAGAGGCTGGGCTCCCCTCGCTTTTGTTCTCTTCATCTTACGCACGGTGCCTCCTTTAGTCTCCCAACGGCCACTTCCGCCTGTCTTCCCTTTGCTCCCCTTTTCCCTTTTGTTTGGACCTTTTTGTCTGAAGATTTATCCTTTCCTGCCGCCCTTTCGGCTTGTTTCCGCTTCCTCAGGAGCCGGTTTAGCTGACGGCCTCTCTGATCTCCTCGTGGGCCCCTCCCCTCACTGGAGCCCACGTTTTTCTTGGGCGTCTTGGCTGGGGTGGGGGGGGGATGCTGAGAGCCTTGGAGAAGCCGGGTTGCCTGCCGCCGCCCAAGCGGCTGGGACCCTCGGCGGGAGTGGTGGAGAAGCCCCCGGGCCTTTCAGTCTCCTGGTTCCTGTCCCTCCCTCTGTCTTTGGATCGTCTCTCTCCATCTCTCTCTCTCTCGCCACGTCTCGCTCTGTCTCTGCTCCCCCCACCCCCACTCTCTCTGTCCTCTTCCCGGATTCTCCTGGTCCACACCCTCAGACAGGTACGGACCACCTACTGGGCCCCTGGCCCCCGTGCAGGGGACACCGTGTCCTCCTCAACACCTCCCAGGGGATCGCTGTGTTTATCCCCACTGTGCAGATGAAGAAACTGAGGCTGGGCGCCATCCGGTGACTCGGCCACATAAACTGTGTCCGCCAGTGCTGGGGTGCAAGCGGGAGGATCAGGGCCGGGAGATGAGGCCCGGAGACGGGCGGTGGCTGACTCGAGATCACACGGCGGGGAGCCGCCGGCCGCGGTGAGGGGCCAGCTCCCCCAGCACCCTGCCTGGCTCCAGAGAAGCCACGGAAATCTCAGGAAGTCTTTGGCAAGGAGGCTGCAGGGCTTACCAGATGGGCTGTGGCCAACGCCCCTGGCCTCATCCTGCCTGCCCGCTCACCGCCCACAGTCTTCGCCGGCCTCTCTCCTCCTGAGGCGGGCTGGGGCCTGGGACTTGCACCTGGGGCCCTTTGCTGCGCGCTTGCACCTGGACAAACATCTCGTCTCCTGGAGCAACAAAATACAAAGACGCTACTCGGGGCTTCCCCGGTGGCTCAGACAGCAAAAGCGTCTGCCTGCAGCGCGGGAGACCCGGGTTCGATCCCTGGGTCAGGAAGATCCCCTGGAGAAGGAAATGGCAACCCACTCCGGTATCCTTGCCTGGAAAATTCCATGGGCCCAGTCCCTGATGGGCTACAGTCCATGAGGTTGCAAAGAGTCAGACATGACTGAGCAACTTCACTTTCACTATAAGGGACTAAAATTAACCTCACGTAGGGTTGGGGGAAGCTACGGACAAGATCAAAAAGACCAAAAAAACCCCAACTGCCACTTCTGAAGCACAAGCAGGCGCTGGGCACGCCCCCTGCCCGCAGCACCGCTGCAGGGGCGGGCAGACCGCCTAAGCCACGCCTCCAGCCTGCCCCCTGGCCGGGCCCTAGCCTCGCCCCGCATGAGGAAGCAGACTGAGCAAGGGAACCTGTTCCTTGTGCTCAGGGCCTGCTGCGGCAGCGGGAGCCCCGGTGAAGCCTCGCCTGCGTTTCTGGTCTGGCCTCTCACCGCTTTCTTCTGATCGGGGGAGGCCAGGAGCCCCCGGGGTGACGCTAGGGAGCAGCCCCAGCAGCAGCGTCCCCAGCTCCCGTCTCCGCCCTTGCACCTGGCCTCCCGTGTAGAGCTGAGGAGAGGCGGGCTGGCTGTCCCTACAGCCCGAACTTGTGTCCCCAGGCTCCCCCAAGTGCCCGGGCCCCCGGGAAGGGAGGGGAGGACGCACGCGGAGTCTCTGAGCCCTCGCTGCAGCTCACCGGGTCCCTCAGACCCAGCAGGGCAGGTGTGGGCGAACAGAGCCCAGCCCAGAGAGGGCCAGAGGCCACCCGGGGCTACACAGCACGGTCAGGATGGGCCCATCTGTCTCCCACCCCAGGGTCGCACAGCGCTGTCAGGACAGGCCCCTCGGCCAGAGTCCCCCAGGGTCACACAGTGCGGTCAGAACACGCCCATCTGTCCCCCACCCCAGGGTCGCACAGCGCGGTCAGGACGGGCCCGTCCAGCACCCCTCCCTGGCCCCTTTGCTCTGAAGGTTGGCCTCTATCCCTCGTCCGCTGAGAGCCTCCCGAGTCCCCATCAGGGTTGTCCCTGAAGTCCCCGAGGGTGGAGGGGGAGTCTGGTTCTGCCTGCACAGTGACCCCGGGACAGGTGAGGAGTTCTAAACCAACCCAACTTCGCAGGATATTCACCAGGCCTGGCCTCACCCCTAATCCCCACCCTCCCAGGCCATGTGACTCACCTCCACCAAACACCAAAAACCGGGTTCCAGGGCTGAGAACCAGACCATGTCCTGGTGAAGCCACCCAAAACCAGGGCAGAAGCCAGGAGGAGGTCAGGAGTTGAGCGCACGTTCAGCCAACGGGGCTTGCAGCCAAGGAAACATCTAGAAGCCGTGCTCACCGAGAAGGATCACAGACCCAACCCAGAAAGCAAACACGGGGACAGCTTCTCATCCTGCCTGGGCTCTGAAGAAAGCTTCGGCAAAGCTTTTGTAAAGAAAATCACGTTAGCTTGGCGAGAGAAACTAGCCTTTCTTCCCTCCTCATCTGAACGTGTCTCCTCTTCCAGAGGGGCGCTCCCTTTGAGGCCACATCACAGGCCCGTGGAGCCCCAGCACTCAGCACAAACAGGGCCCAGCCCCTTCCTTATGTTTCCTTAGTTTCTAAACTGAAGTAGAGTTGGTTTACAATGTTGTGCTAATTACTGCTGGACAGCAGAGTGATTCAGCTGCCCACCAGGCTCCTCTGTCCCTGGGACTGTCCAGGCAAGGATACTGGAGTGGGTTGCCATGCCCTCCTCCAGGGCATCTTCCCAACCTAAGGACCAAACCCAGGCTTCCTGCACCGCAGGCGGATTCCTTACCGCTGAGTCACCAGGGACGCCTGCATACACGTGCTCTTTTCCATTACGGCTTGTCATCGAATACTGAGTGTAGTCCTCTGGGCTACACGGTGGGATCCTGCTGGTCTTCCGTTCTACGCATGAAAGCTTTCACCTGCCACCTTCAGCCTCCCAGTCCATCCCTCCCCCAGGGAGAGGCCCCTCCGGGCAACCTCCAGCCTGTTCTCTGTGTCTGTGATTCCGCTTCTGCTTCACGGGCGGGTTCATTTGTGTCGACATTCAGCTTTCATGTGTGAGTGATGTCAGGCCGAGTTTGTCTCTCTTTCTGACTCACTTCACGTAGGATGATAACCTTTAGCAGCAGCCATGTGGCTGCAAATGGTGGCATTTTGTTCTTTTTAATCGCTGAGTGGTAGACCTTTGTATGAGCTTCCCAGGTAGCTCAGATGGTAAAGAATCTGCCTGCAATGCAGGAGATGTGGGCTTGATCCCTGGGCCGGGAAGATCCCTGAAGGAGGAAATGGCAACCCAATCCAGGAATCTTGCCTGGAAAATCCCCTGGACAGAGAAGCCTGGCGGGCGACAGCCCTTGGGTCTCAAAGAGTCAGACACGGCTGAGTGGCTGCGCATGCGTGCAGAGGTCCGTTGGCTGCATGGACCACATCTTCTTTATCCACGCGTCTGTCAACGGACATTTGTTTTCATGTCTTGAAAACAAAACATGTAGTCCGTCCATTATGATGCTCCAGGAATCAGCTGACAATTTAATTTTCCATGTAGAAGAGATAATCCATATCTCTGACAAAGGACTCGTGTCCACAGTACATCGGGAACGTCTACAAATCACCACGGAAAAGATAAACCACCGGCCCTGCATGGCAGAGCCAAGCTCAGAACCCACGTCCCACAGATGTCAAGGAGGGAACTTCCAGAAGCTTCTGAGCTCACAGCTGGCTTCCCCACTGCTGCCCCAGAGTCCCCTGCCCCCAGCCCCCCATCAAGGCACGTGTGGCCGCTCCTCAAGGTAGACTTGGGGAAGTATCGGGGAGGTGTCCTTGGTCAGAGAAGCCTTCCAGGCGGTGCCAGACTTGCCACCAGGTGTCCAGCGCTAACAGTGAGGAGGCCGTGGGGGCTGCTGCCCACCCTCAGGTGGGAAGAGAGGCCCCTAAGAGCGCAAGTTGGTCTCCCTAAGAAGTACGCTGGCAGAGTGGAGGGGGCACCAGGCCAGGAGTCAGAGCCTTCGGTTCCAGGCATCACGCCCTGCAGACTGGCTGGGTGGCCTTAGGCACCCTCTCTACGACCTTGATCTTTACATCTGTCCAAGGAAAGGATGGAGCAGCTCCGATGTGCAGAGCACTGTCCAGCACTGACTCGGTGAGGCGAGGCCAGGCACACCCCTCTTGCCACCCTGGCAACGACGCCCCAGCGCCCCCAGCCTCGGGGACTCCCTAACTCCAAACAGCCCATGGCTGGGGTGGGGCTGAGTCTGAGAGCCAGCCAGCCCCAGCGCAGGCCTGAATCACCCAGCACAGCTCTGGCCCTCTGCCCTGAGCTCTGGGTGCCAGCTCGGCCTGGCAGGGCGGGCCTCTTGTTCCGAGCCACTGCTCTGCTTGAGTGCCTGCCTCCTGCCCCACGTCCGCTGAGCCCACGTGTGGCCCCATTCCTCCCGACGTTCACAGGGCTGGTCCCCAAAGGCCGGCCCCACCCCCAGCGGCTGCCCGCAGCACAAGGCCCTGGGTGCTGACTGGGAGGAGAGAGACGAGGGGGGCTCTGAGGATCCAATCTGAAGGGGGGCACAGCCCATCCTCAGAGGGACCCTGAGAACGAGAGGGGTGGCAGACTGCTCCCTCTCTGATGATGAGGCGCGGCCCTGCCCTCTGGAAGCTTCCTCGCTGATGGGGAGGAGCAGCTGTGAGCACACAGGCCCCCTCGTCAGACAGGGGAAACGCCGCCCCTGCCTACAGGAGGTGAGGGTTAGGCAGTGCCTAACCCCCTCTTTTTCAAAGCTTCCTACAGGCAGGAGAGGGACAGCCCCTGTCCTGGGGGCATCTCCCACCTGCTGGCGGCGGCGCCCTCAGGAAACCGCCTTCCTGCCCGTCTGCGGCACCTGCCCTGTCAGTACAGCCACTCGTACGTGGCACGCGCTCGGCCCTGGCCCTCGAGTCTCATCAGCGTCCAGGAGCAAGGCCAGCCAAGGACTGGCCCCCTTGCTTGATGAATGGGGAAACTGAGGCCCAGAAGGGCAGGTAGCAGGGCCAAGGCCACACGGGAGGCAGGGCTGGAGCCAAGGTCACCCCCGGAGGCAAGGAGGCGGCAGGGACAGGGCAAGTGACTCAGGGAGCTGGTTCCCGTGCCCTCGCCCTGGGAGGCCAGGCCGCCGGACGCGCTCTGCCCCACTGGCCCTGCCACAGCCTGACTCGGGGCAGCCCAGAGCCAGCCTTTCTCAACCCTGTTTGGAAAACACCTTCTATCTCAGGGAAGCCTGCTGCCTGCCAGGCCTTTAAGAGCCCGGTTCACGGGTCTGGTGCTGGGAGCCTGGGGCGCACGTTTTGTGTGAGCCAAGGACGAGGCCCTGCGGGGGCACAGCCCTGGCCCAGGCACTTCTCTGAAAGTCACGGCTCGTGGAGGCTGGAAATCTCCCACGATCAGCGTCAGAGGGACCTCAGGGCTGAGCTAACCCAAGCGCTGCCTGTTTCAGAAGGGAACAGGGAGGACCAGAGACGGGCGATGACTTTTCTCAGGTCACACAGCACACCAGCAGCATAGCTTGGACCTGCCGCTGACCCCTTGCCCTTGGCCGCGGCCCTTGCCTTAGGGCAGCAGGGGGGGCTCTTTGTCTCAAGCTGTCCTTGTGTGGACAACTCAGGGATCAGAAAGAGGGTCGATACTGAGGGTTTTCAGGGATCGCCTTGGGGCTGGACGCCCACTCCCAGCTCAGCCCCCGAGCGTCCCCTGAGGAGGCCGACCCAGGTCCTGGCCGCGGTAGGAATTCACCAAGGTGGGGGCCGCATGGCTTGCAGGGGTCACCTCACTCCTCTGCCCACCCCTGCGCGGTCAGCCGGCAGGACGCCCTGCGCAGGGGAAAGCCTCGGCTGGAGGAGGAGAGAGACTTGCTGCTTACTGAGCGCCTCCTGTATGCCCGCCCAGAGAAAACGCTTGAGCATGACGTCCTTCGAGCCTCCTGCTGTTGTGAGGTGGGCATCTTTACGAGAGGAAACGGGGGTTCGAAGACACTGAGACACTTTGCCCGAGGCAGTGGGATCGCCAGCCCGGCTCCGTCTGCTTCTGAAGCCCACGCTTTATTTCTCCATCGCACCGACGCCTCCGGAAGGGCCTCAGGGGACACCCGCCTCCTCTGGGGAGTGTGCAGAATCTTGTGGAAACCTCCCCTGATGACTCGGTCCTGCAGGGGATGGGCTCTCCCCAGGGCTCAGAGCTGGCCTTGCTGGCCCGCACCTCGAGACGTAGCGCTGCCCATGGGGCTCCCCAGGTTTCCGGGGAAGGAGAGGAGAGCAGCCAGACCTGGCCTTGGCGGGCCCCTGCAGGGCAGCGTGAGGTGGCCAGGGACCTAGCTGGAGAGGCCTCACGGACCAGACTCAAGTCTGCACCGCGCCGAGGCTGAGAGCGGGGGCTTGGGCCCCAGCTGGGCTCTGCCGCAGGCTGCTGTGTGGCCGTGGCCTGCTGCTGGCCCTCTCTGGGCAACGGCCAGGAGCTGGCCACTGGCCTTCTGGGAGGCAGGAGTCCAGTTAGTTTCAAAGGCTCAGACCACTGGTCAGAAAGAGCCAGGCCAGGAGAGGGTTTCAGCGTCCGGGCTGCCCCCTCTGCCAGCACTCCGCCAAGCTGATTTCTCACCAGCAGCAACATCGCTACTACCAGAGTGGAGGTGGGCTTGCTGAGGCCTCGCTTGCAGAAAGACACGCAGGCTTCCCTTTCTAGTGTTAGAGCTCCGGGCTGTGACGGAGGCCGTCTCTGCACTCAGTGACGCCATGTGAGGAACTGGAAACTGGCCGTGGTGTGAACATTTACGCCGTGGAAACTGGTAGTCTACCAATGAGTGGCTTTTGTGTGTGTGTGTGAGTGTTTGGTTGTTTTGGAAAACCAGCGCTTAAGCATTTGCTGGCACACTGCTGGTCGCACGGATAACTCACATCTTTCTACAAATGTGTCAGTTTCATCTTATCTTTCACTGTGCGAGCACATTTTCCTTTTCATTTAAATTTATTAACTAACTATGTACATTTTTTAACTAAAGAACAAATCAATCAGACTTCATCTAAATTTTAAGCTTTTGTGATTCAAAAGGCAGTATCAAGAGAGTGAAAAAACAATCCTCAGAATGGGAGAAAACATTTGCAAATCATATTCCTGATAAAGGTCTAATAGTCAAACTATATGAAGAGCTTGCACAACTCAACATTAAAAAAAATCCAATTACAAGATGGACAAGGGGTTTGAGCAGACAAGTCTCCGGAGAAGAGACACAAACGGTCAACAGCACAGAAAAGGTGCTCAGTGTCGCTGGTAATGTGTGTGTGTGTGCGTGCGCGCACGCCCGTGTGTAGTCACTCAGTCGTGTCCAGCTCGTTGTGGCCCCTGGACTGCAGCCCGCCAGGCTCCTCTGTCCATGGGATTCTCCAGGCAAGAATCCTGGAGTGGGGTGCCGAGCCCTCCTCCAGGGGTTTCTTCCCGACCTAGGGACTGAATCCAGGTCTCCTGCATGGCAGGCGGATTCTTTACCATCTGAACCACCAGAGGAGCCCAAAAATACTAGTGTGAGGAACCTAGTCTTCTAGAAGGTCCCTTGCCTTCTCCAGGGGAACTTCCCGACCCAGCAATCAAACCAGGGTCTCCTGCATTGCAGCTAATTCTTTACCAGCTGAGCTACCCAGCAAGCCCCATTGGTTGTAGGGAAACAAAACCACAAGGAGATGTTATCCCACACCCGTTAAGACGGCTACTGTCAGACAACAGATGACGACAAGTGCTGGCGAGGATGTGGAGGGACTGGAACCCTTGGACACAGCTGGTGGGGTGCTCCATCGCCAACACAGTGCTCCATCACCAGTGGAGTGCTCCATCACCGACGCGGTGCTCCATCGCCAGTGGGGTGCTCCATCGCCAGTGGGGTGCTCCATCGCTGGTATGGTGTGTACCATATACAATGGTATGCCGCTGCTGCTGCTGCTAAGTCGCTTCAGTCGTGTCCAACCCTGTGTGACCCCATAGACGGCAGCCCACCAGGCTCCCCCGTCCCTGGGATTCTCCAGGCAAGAACACTGGAGTGGGTTGCCATTTCCTTCTCCAGTGCATGAAAGTGAAAAGGGAAAGTGAAGTCACTCAGTCGTGTCCAGCTCCTGGCAACCCCATGGACTGTGGCCCACCAGGGTCCTCTGCCCATGANTGGACACAGCTGGTGGGGTGCTCCATCATCAGTGGAGTGCTCCATCGCCAGTGGGGTGCTCCATCACCGACGCGGTGCTCCATCGTCAGTGGGGTGCTCCATCGCTGGTGTGGTGTGTACCATATACAATGGTATGCCGCTGCTGCTGCTGCTAAGTCGCTTCAGTCGTGTCTGACTCTGTGTGACCCCATAGACGGCAGCCCACCAGGCTCCCCCATCCCTGGGATTCTCTAGGCAAGAACACTGGAGTGGGTTGCCATTTCCTTCTCCAGTGCATGAAAGTGAAAAGGGAAAGTGAAGTCACTCAGTCGTGTCCAGCTCCTGGCAACCCCATGGACTGTGGCCCACCAGGGTCCTCTGCCCATGAGATTTTCCAGGCAAGAGCACTGGAGTGGGGTGCCATTGCCTTCTCCAATACGGTGGTATAGCTGCTCGGAAATGCAGACTGGGGCAGCCCTGTGAGAGTCTGAGAGCACTCTCAGCCCTCAGGAAGAGGAGGCTGAGGAAGGAGGAGTGAGAGGAGGGGACTGTGACCCTGGGGACTTTCACTGACAAGGAGGCAGGTGCTTTTCTGGAGGCTGAGCTCTGGTGTGCTTGCCTGTAGGCATGTGAAGGTCGGCTTCACAGACGCAGCTCCCAGAAACCCCATGAGACACAAGTGCCCTTCCAGGGGATTCAAAGGCCAGCAGGTCTGAGATGATGGCTGTGCCCCCGCCCCAGGCACTAGGGCGGCGCCCTTGGGTTTTCCAAGCACATCTTCACTCTCTTCCGTGCCTGCTCAGTAGGTCCCTTTCTTCATGCCTCTCTCTGTTCTCCAATGAATCTTTCAAAATTATTTTTTTAATTTTAATTTTTTATTGGATTTAGTTGCTTTACACTGTTGAGTTAGTTTCTGCTGTACAGCTAAGGGAATCAGCTATACCTATACATATATCCTCTCTGTCATCACAGAACATAAAGTTCCCTGCGCTCTATAGTAAGATCTCATTAGTTATCTATTTTATACAGAGTGAAGTAAGTCAGAAAGAGAAAATCAAGTGTTATATATTAACTCATACATGTGGAATATAGAAAAATGCCCCAATGAATCTTAACCGAAATGTATCAGTTAATTTTTTTCACACAGAGACTTTTGATTTTTTAAGAATTCCATTATGTGTTTTTTTTAACAATTCTCATTTTTGCACTGACTTCTCTTTTCTTTGGGTCAATCTTATTTTTCTAATCTCTCAAGCTGAGTTCTTAATTCATTGATTTCTTATCTTTCTTGTTTTCTTCCACAAACATTTAAGACTATGTATTTTGTTTTAAGAACCATTTTTAGCTGAGTCCTGAGTTTTCATATGTTGTCTTTTTATTATTGCTCAGTTCAGTTCATAATTTCCATCCAGGTCTCACTTGATCAACGAGTTCTTTAAAAGACTTTTAAAAAATTTCAGACAAATGGATTTTCCTATTGTCGTGACTGAGTTCTAAGTTCATGGCCTCGGAGTCAGCCGAGGTGGTCAGGATGATGCAGCTTCCTCCGATTTTGCTGAGACTTGCTTCGTGGCCGATATTCATCATCAGTTTTCACAGATGTTCCCTGTGCTTGAAAGCGTGTCTGTCCGCAGCTGATGCACAGGTGCGTGTGCGTTGACTGGACAGAGTTTGTTATCTGCGCTTGTCAAATCTATTGGCTACTGATTTTTTTGTCTGTTTTATCAGTTAGGGAGATGTGTCAAAGTTTCCCACTCTAGAGGACTTGTCCAGTTGTCAAAGTTCAATACACTTTGTGCGTGCTAAATCGCTTCAGTCGTGTTCAGCTCTTCGTGACCCCCTGGACTGTAGCCCACCAGGCTCCTCCGTCCATGGGATTCTCCAGGCAAGAATACTGGAGTGGGTGGCCATACCCTTCTCCAGAGGAATTTCCCAACCCAGGGATCAAACCTGAGTCTCCCAACTGAGCTACTAGGGAAGCCCTGTTGCATTTATACATTAATGTATAATCACATGTTATTATAGACAATATTATATATCTTGTAGCTCAGGAGGTAAAGAATCTGCCCGCAATGCAGGAGACCCAGGTTTGATTCTTGGGTTGGGAAGATCCCCTGGAGAAGGAAATGGCAACCCACTCCAGTCTTCTTGCCTGGAGAACCCCGTGGATGGAGGAGCCTGGCGGGCTACAGTCCATGGGGTCACAAGAGTCGGACACGACTGAGCGACTAACCACCACCCAATAGATACGTACATTATATGTAACATCTTGATGAAATAAAAATTCATATTCTAAGCAAGTCAAGGAAATACTAAACATGGAAATCTTCTCTGCCCTTTAGCCTGCTCTCTGTGCTCCGCTGTGCTTTGTATAGCTGCATATCATGCCTTGACCAAACCTCCTCACCAGCAGAAACACCTGCTGGACCGTGAAGAGCAGCATTGTCCCAGCACTGACACGCCTCCTTAAGGCCAGCGCTCTTTCTTGCTCTTGTGAGGGGTCATGGTGGCCCACCACTTCATGCCTGTAGATCGGGCTTGTGGGAGTCATCTGCATCATGGACAGCCCTCTGTTTCAAAAGCAAACGTAACAGAGCTCTGGCCTCTCGGGGCGGACCAGCTCTTCAGAGTTTCCAGGCTGTAATCCTCAACATGACTCGAATAAAATTTCCCACTTCTTTCTTAGACAGGTTGGTCTTTTAAATTAGTTGCTGGACAATGCTCTGCTCCCTTCTGCTGCACTGCAGGGTCATCCGCTGTGTGAGTGTCTGTGCGTGCTTTTTCGTATCCTCTTCCATTACGGTCTACCACAGGCTACCGAGTATCACTTCCTGCGCTATACGGACAGGTTTCTTTCTCTGACAGTATACACCCATATATAATTTATAAGCATGATTACACTGTTGTTTCCTGATAGTGTTTTACCCACAGTTAGCAACGCCACGCCAGCCTCCTTCGGGTCAGCTTCCCTTCAGCTGCGTCTTTTGCTTCTCAGACTGTCTGTGATTTAGTGTCTTGGGAGTTTCTTTCATGCAAAGGTGTTTGTTTTTACCCATTCTGACCGTGCGTGTCTTTAAGCTAGACACTGCAGTCCGCTTCTAATTGTTGTCGTTGCTGACTCATTATTTTGGTCATCAAGTATTCAGGTACCTACAATGTGCCTGGGTGCTAGATTCTAGGCGCTAGGCTTCGACAGTGAACCAGCAAGCTGAAATCCACGGCCTCCAGAGTCAGAGTCTCGCTGGGGGAAACAGACAATAAACAAATGACTAACACGTGCATTGTCCACGGATGAGACGTCCAGGTGGTTTATACAGATACTCTCCCCTCGAGGAGGTGAGCTTCCCAGGTGCTCAGTGGGAAAGACTACCTGCCAGTGAAGGAGACACAGGAGACACAGGTTCGATCCCTGGGTCAGGAAGATCCCCTGGGGGAGGAAATGGCAGCCCTCTCCGGTATTCTTGCCTGGAAAATTCCAGAGGAGCCCGGCGGGCTGCAGTCCACAGGGCTGTGGAGTCAGACACGACGGAGCAACTGCTCACACTCTCACGGGGGGTAGAGCTGAAGCACCAGCCCCACAGAAGGACTTCCTTACGAGGCGAAGAAGATGGAAACTGGGGAAAGAGTGATTTTAGAGCTCTGTGCTGACATCCTAGGGCAACCCTAACAAAATGCCAGAAACTGAGAGGCTTGAACAGCAGAGATTTGTTGTCTCGAGTTTGGGAAGCTGGAAGTCCACAGCTAAAATATCAGCAGGGTTGGTTGCTTCTGAGGGTTGTGAGAAAAAGATCTTTGCCAGGTTCTTCCGTGTGGCTTGCAAATGGCCGTCCTCACGCTCACATGGTGATCTTCCAGTGTGGATGTCTGTCTCCAAACTGCCCCTTTTATTATTAGGAAACTGTCATGTTGGATTAGGTCTCACCCCACTGAACACATTCTAACCTGACTGCCTCTGTAAAGACCCTATCTCTAGACAAGTTTGTTACTGAAAGGTATGCGTTGGGGGGTCTGGCTGCTGGCCACTCAAAAGTCAGTAAACAGGTCAGGTTGGTAGAAAGTTTGATTTATTTCAGATGCTGGCAAAGGTGGGAGGAGGGTGGCGGACATCTGTCCCAAGGCCGCCTCTGCGTCCTCCCCACCCCCGAGCAAGCAGGGGGTGAGAATTTTCGCAAAGCGGGGAGGGGCTGCGCGCAGAGCCGGCACGGCCGTCTCTAGCAGTCAGCCTCAGATCGGTCCTCAGCGTCTCACGAGCGCCATCCTGATTGTTTCAGGCACAGCTGATCTCGGCTCTGGGTGCGCTTGCTCCTGTCTCTTTGCAGTCAGTTCTCAGAACTGTGGCAGCTCCTGGCTACACTCCGGCCATCAAGCTTCTCCACTGGGCGTGTTGGTATCGATAAGACAGCTCTCAGCATGTGGCTCAGAATATTGTCTACAGCCCTTGAGAAAGAACTGAAGGTCCTTGACTATGTTTGATGACTACACTGCTATTCTTTCGTCTCTTAGACTGTTTTCCTCTGTTTCAGCGTTTCTCACTGCTCTGATTAAACGTATTCTTCGACTAACGTTCCCCATAGGCTAAAGGCAGGCAGAGGATATGGCGGGGTGGGGGGCAAGGACTGTGGGGTCCTGCTCCATTTGAAGACCGCATTCTGAGGTTCTGAGGGCTGGGACCTCCACACGTGAATTTGGGTGGGGAAACAATTCAGTCCATAACAACGAACCCACATACAGTGGGTCAGCCAGCTGATCGGGACCAGCATCAACAGTGATGGGACGTGCTGATTGTTGCCACAGAGTAGGGCAAGGCTGCTGCCCTTA
>SJYB01000300.1:613841-652129 GCA_006408585.1 Antidorcas marsupialis | reverse complement strand
ACTGAGCTACTAGGGAAGCCCTGTTGCATTTATACATTAATGTATAATCACATGTTATTATAGACAATATTATATATCTTGTAGCTCAGGAGGTAAAGAATCTGCCCGCAATGCAGGAGACCCAGGTTTGATTCTTGGGTTGGGAAGATCCCCTGGAGAAGGAAATGGCAACCCACTCCAGTCTTCTTGCCTGGAGAACCCCGTGGATGGAGGAGCCTGGCGGGCTACAGTCCATGGGGTCACAAGAGTCGGACACGACTGAGCGACTAACCACCACCCAATAGATACGTACATTATATGTAACATCTTGATGAAATAAAAATTCATATTCTAAGCAAGTCAAGGAAATACTAAACATGGAAATCTTCTCTGCCCTTTAGCCTGCTCTCTGTGCTCCGCTGTGCTTTGTATAGCTGCATATCATGCCTTGACCAAACCTCCTCACCAGCAGAAACACCTGCTGGACCGTGAAGAGCAGCATTCTCCCAGCACTGACACGCCTCCTGGAGGCCAGCGCTCTTTCTTGCTCTTGTGAGGGGTCATGGTGGCCCACCACTTCATGCCTGTAGATCGGGCTTGTGGGAGTCATCTGCATCATGGACAGCCCTCTGTTTCAAAAGCAAACGTAACAGAGCTCTGGCCTCTCAGGGCGGACCAGCTCTTCAGAGTTTCCAGGCTGTAATCCTCAACATGACTTGAATAAAATTTCCCACTTCTTTCTTAGACGGGTTGATCTTTTAAATTAGTTGCTGGACAACGCTCTGCTCCCTTCTGCTGCACTGCAGAGTCATCAGCTGTGTGAGTGTCTGTGCGTGCTTTTTCATATCCTCTTCCGTTACGGTTGAAAGGGCGTGCTGTCCAATGCATGACCAAGAAGGGGCATCCGGCCGGCACCGGTAATTGGCTGATGCCCAGACAGGGACCAAGAGAGCAGATTAGACCTCCAGGGTCGGCCTTGGAGCCCCGATCCAATCAGGAGACACCAGGAACACCATGGACACCAACCACTGCTGTAGCCCGCGCTGGTAGCCTTATTGGGGAAAAACTTGGCCTGTCCACCAGCCCTGGCTATAAAACCTTCCCGCACCCCTCCCCGCCTCGCAGACTCCCTTCGCTCCCTCGCTTGCTTGACCCTGGGAGTTCTGCCCGGGAACGACTGCTCAATAAAGGCCTTTGTACTAACGGTCTCTAGAGGTGGCTTTTCCTTCCCGCGGCGTTTTCTTACAACGGTCTACCACAGGCTGTCGAGTATCACTTCCTGCGCTATACGGACAGGTTTCTTTCTCTGGCAGTATACACCCATATATAATTTATAAGCATGATTACACTGTTGTTTCCTGATAGTGTTTTACCCACAGTTAGCAACACCGCACCAGCCTCCTTCAGGTCAGCTTCCCTTCAGCTGCGTCTTTTGCTTCTCAGACTGTCTGTGATTTAGTGTCTTGGGAGTTTCTTTCATGCAAAGGCGTTTGTTTTTACCCATTCTGACCGTGCGTGTCTTTAAGCTAGACACTGCAGTCCACTTCTAATTGTTGTCGTTGCTGACTCATTATTTTGGTCATCAAGTATTCAGGTACCTACAATGTGCCTGGGTGCTAGGTTCTAGGTGCTAGGCTTCGACAGTGAACCAGCAAGCTGAAATCCACAGCCTCCAGAGTCAGAGTCTCGCTGGGGGAAACAGACAATAAACAAATGACTAACACGTGCATTGTCCACGGATGAGACGTCCAGGTGGTTTATACAGATACTCTCCCCTCGAGGAGGTGAGCTTCCCGGGTGCTCAGTGGGAAAGACTACCTGCCAATGAAGGAGACACNTCCATTTCTTCTGAGGGATTCCTGCCCACAGTAGTAGATATAATGGTCATCTGAGTTAAATTCACCCATTCCAGTCCATTTTAGTTCACTGATTCCTAGAATGTCGACGTTCACTCTTGCCATCCCCTGTCTGACCACTTCCAATTTGCCTTGATTCATGGACCTGACATTCCAGGTTCCTATGCAATATTGCTCTTTACAGCATCGGACCTTGCTTCTATTTCCAGTCACATCCACAACTGGGTGTTGTTTTTGCTTTGGCTCCGTCTCTTCATTCTTTCTGGAGTTATTTCTCCACTGATCTCCAGTAGCATATTGGGCCCTTACTGACCTGGGGAGTTCCTCTTTCAGTATCCTATCATTTTGCCTTTTCATACTGTTCATGGGGTTCTCAAGGCAAGAGTACTGAAGAGATTTGCCATTCCCTTCTCCAGTGGACCATGTTCTGTCAGCCCTCTCCACCATGACCCTCCCATCTTGGGTGGCACTACACAGCCTGGCTCATACACTGCAGCCTTAGAAAGCCTGAAATCTGGTCATCCCTCTTCACTTATCATGCTGCTGGTGTGTTTACTCTAGTGATTTTCTTTATATACACTCTCAAAAAAAGGCGTTACCCCACCAAGTGCAGAGTCGGTATTTAGTTCAGCTCAGTCATGTCTGGCATGCACATTATTCACATTTCCAGTGGGGTTCAGGCTTTCCTGTTAAAATCAGTCTCTTTCTTTTTGAAGCACATTGTTGACTATTTCCTCCCATGTGCTTCATTCAGAGCTAATCTCTAATGTGTCTCATTCAGAGCTGCTGCTGAGTCGCTTCAGTTGTGTCTGACTCTGTGCGACCCCAGAGACGGCAGCCCACCAGGTTCCCCCGTCCCCGGGATTCTCCAGGCAAGACACTGGAGTGGATTGCCATTTCCTTCTCCAATGCATGAAAGTGAAAAGTGAAAGGGAAGTCACTCAGTCATATCCGACTCTTAGCGACCCCATGGACTGCAGCCTATGAGGCCCCTTCGTTCATAGGATTTTCCAGGCAAGACACTGGAGTGGGGGGCCATTGCCTTCTCCGCTCATTCGGAGCTAATGTGCAGCTTTTCTTGGTGGAGACTACTTAGCTCCCCCTCGCGCCTCAGAAATAGTTTCACTAAGTATCTAGTTCTGATCAATAGCTATTTTTCTCAGCACTTTGAAGGTGCCTTCTACTGCCTCTGTCTGGTGAAAAGTCAGTTATCAGCCTAACTGGTACTCCTTTGTAGGTAGTCTGACTTTTCTAATCACTTTTAAGGCCTTCTCTTTACACTGGATATTTTGAAATTTCAACATAAATGACAAGGTGGATTTGTATCTTGTTTTCCTGTTGAGTTTCTGAATTTGAGAAATTAATTCGGTCATTAATTCTGGAAAATTCTCAGTCGTCATCCTTTTAGAACATGTTTCTCTTTTTCCTCCCTTTTGTCCTTATCTGCAATTCTCAGTCAGTTTGTTTCAGATCTTTTCCTGTCATTCTCCTAACCTCCCTTTCATAATTTCTTGTGTCTTTCCGTGCTGCAGTCTGGAGATTTATTCAGCAATCTTTCAGTTCACTGATTTTCTTTCCAACTGTGTCTGATCTACTCTCAACCATTGGATTTTCTATTTTGACTTTATATATTTCATCTCTACAAAGTTCAATGTAGGAGACATGGGTACAGTCCCTGGTCCAGGAAGATTCCACACGCCACGGAGCGACTAAGCCCCTGAGCCACAACTACGGAAGCCACATCCCTTAGAACCCAAGCTTTACACCAGGAGAGGCCGCCACAGTGGGAAGCACGTGCCCCACAGAAATAGCCCCCGCCCACCGCAACTAGAGAAAGCCCACACAGCAAAGACCCAGCACAGCCAGAGATGAATAAACAAATCCTTAAAAAAAAAAAAACAAACTGCGTTCAGTTCAGTTCAGTCGCTCAGTCATGTCTGACTCTTTGCAACCCCATGAATCTCAGCACGCCAGGCCTCTCTGTCCATCACCAACTCCAGGAGTTCACTCAAACGCATGTCCATCGAGTTGGTGATGCCATCCAGCCATCTCATCCTCTGTCGTCCCCTTCTCCTTCTGCCCCCAATCCCTCCCAGCATCAGAGTCTTTTCCANCCCATGAATCTCAGCACGCCAGGCCTCTCTGTCCATCACCAACTCCAGGAGTTCACTCAAACGCATGTCCATCGAGTTGGTGATGCCATCCAGCCATCTCATCCTCTGTCGTCCCCTTCTCCTTCTGCCCCCAATCCCTCCCAGCATCAGAGTCTTTTCCAATGAGTCCACTCTTCGCATCAGGTGACCAAAGTACTGGAGTTTCAGCTTCAGCATCATTCCTTCCAAAGAAATCCCAGGGCTGATCTCCTTCAGAATGGACTGGTTGGTGGTTGGATCTCCTTGCAGTCCAAGGGACCCTCAAGAGTTACATCCATACAAACTGCTGATACACACGACACAGAGGAATCTCAGATACGTCATGCTAAGTGGAAAGAGCCAGGCACATTAGGTGGCCTAGTATGTGACTCCGTGTATACGACGTCCCGAAAAAGGCAAACCCAGAGGGACAGAAAACAGATCCATGGTCTCCAGGGGCTGAAGACGCGCACAGAGGTTAAAGGAAGACGCTGGGAAACGTGAGGGGAGAGGAAGTTCCTCTAAGTCTCGACTGTGGTGGTGAATACACAGCGCTATGCCTTCTCAAAACTCAAGGAGCTTTATATTTAAAAGGTGGATGTCACTGTGCGTAAATCTGGCCTGGACTTGACCAGCAAAGCTCCAGTTCTCAGGAATCTTTCAGGGGAACTGCCAGCTCAGGGCTCACAAACCTCTCCTCACTTGTGCGCACATTCTTTTCATTTATTATTTTTTAATTTTTAAAACTTGTTTATCTAGGTTTTGCTTTGGAGTGCTTCTGATTTCTTGCTAGCTCAGTCATGCATTTCAAAACATTTTTTTAGGGGATTTCCCTGGCGGTCCGGTGGCTAACATGCCACACTCCCAGTACAGGTGCCGGGTTTGAATGCTGGTCTGCTGTCTGCTGCTGCTGCCAAGTCACTTCCGTCGTGTCTGACTCCTAGCGACCCCGTGGACTGCAGCCCACCAGGCTCCTCCGTCCACGGGATGTACCAGGCAAGAGGACCGGAGTGGGTGCTGGTCAGGGAACTGGATTCCACATGTTACAGCTAAGACCTCACGCGACGCCACAAACGATTCTGAAGATGGAGGATCCCGAGTCCCGCAACGCAGACCCGGTGGCAGATAAACGAACATCTTAAACATGACATAGTCCACATTCCTTCAGATCTTCGGTCCAGAGGACCAGCCCCGTGAGGGAGATGCCGTCTTCATCCTCAAAGGGTTGCTGGTCCAGTGGAGGAGGAGACAGCCCAGCGACCAGGAAGAGCCTCCTCCCAAGCTCTGTCCTCGGACAGCAGCTCCTCCAGACGATTCCGGGCTTCCTGGACCTGCGAGATCACATAGCTTTTTCGTGATGACAGTAATGGCTATAATTAACTGGCGAAAAAAAAAGTGATGCATAGCAGGCAGCTGGCCGGGGTCACGGGCAGGGAGGTGGCACTGCGTGACTCACAGCACTGTGCTGGGTGCCAGCAGGGCAGGCCGGAGGGGCGGGCGGCCCAGCCAGGCTCCACAGAGAGGTCTGGAGAAGGGCGGGCGGGCGTCGAGGCAGAGAACGCCGGGGAGGGGCCCGGCTCAGCTGGGGTCAGTGCTCCTTCCGCCAGGGGAAGAAGTGCCCGCAGCCTCAGTCTCACTGGCAGCTCTCAGGGCCACGCGCTCACCGGGGCCGGACATGGAGCGTGTCCATTCGCCAGCATGAGTGCGTGGAATTCTCTGCCTCTGTTTCAGTAACACCTGTCTTATGTGGTGGCTTGAGGGACCCAGTCACCTGCACTTGTGTAGCACCTGGCGATGGGCTGTGACTCAGTGAATGCTGGCCTTGTTATTAGCACTCCCATTAGACAGATGAGGTAGCTGAGGCCCAGCACTGTTAAGGGACTTGCCCATGGCCACCCAGCTCCTAGATTTCAGGACTGGGTGTGCCTGGCTCGAAAGCCTCACAGGAAGTCCTCTAGGAGCAAGTCACAGCTAGAGAGAATTCTTTCGGCATCAAACGGGGCTACCATTAAAATATTCCAAAGAGGGCAAAGTGGTTCCCCTGGACCTTCTCCACCCAGCTCTGTGCATCTCTACGCTGTCCTCAGTGCCAACCACCCATCCCCGTCCTGCATTTTGCTTCCCAGCTCTAAACACCTCCTCCAGGGAGCCTTCCTCGATTCCCCCACCTTCCTCGTCTCAAAGCTCAGGATGGAGTCCACGTCGTTTGCTGCTGTTGGTCAGCCACTCAGTCGGGTCCGACTCTGCGACCACATGGACTACAGCACGCCAAGCTTTCCTGTCCATCACCAACTCCCAGAGTTTACTCAACTCGTGTCCGTTGAGTCAGTGATGCCATCCACCCATCTCACCCTCTGTCTTCACCTTCTCTTCCTGCCTTCTATCTTTCCCAACATCAGGGCCTTTTTTAATGAGTCAGCTCTTCACATCAGGTGGCCAAAGTACTGGAGCTTCAGCATCAGTCCTTCTGATGAGTATTCAGGGTTGATCTCCTTTAGGATGGACTGGGTGGATCTCCTTGCAGTCCAAGGGACTCTCAAGGGTCTTCCCCAACACCACAGTTCACAAGCACCAATTCTTTCGGGTTCAGCCTTCCTTTAATGAGGGCCTATTTGATACCAGGCACTGCCTGAGGCTCTGGGGATGTGGCAATGAAAGAGGCAGCCAAGTCCCTGCTCTCATGGGTCTGACATTCTAATGGAGAGAAGGAAAAATAAACAAGTTTTAGGACAGTTAAGGTAACTGCAGGCTGTGATCAGGTCTATGAAGGATTCAAATAGGAAATGTTTCGTTATTTATTTAATTGGAGGATAATTACAATATTGTAGTGTTTTTTGCCATACACTGACATGAATCAGCCATGGGTGTACATGTGTCCCCCATCCTGAACCCCCTCCCACCTCCCTCCCCATCCCATCCCTCAGAGTCATCCCAGTGCGCCGGCCCTGAGCGCCCTGTCTCATGCATCGAACCTGGACTGGCGATCTGTTTCACAGACGGTAATATCCATGTTTCAATGCAGTTCTCTCAGATCACCCCACCCTCGCCTTCTCCCACAGGGTCCAAAAGTCTGTTCTTTACATCTGTGTCTCTTTTGCTGTCCCGTGTATAGGGTCATCGTTACCATCTTTCTAAATTCCATATATGTGCATTAATATACTGTTTGGGTGTTTTTCTTTCTGACTTACTTCACTATGTATAGGAAATGTTTCTTAGACAAGGAAACATTGAAGCTGAAGCCTCAGGGATAAGAAGGCCCAGATATTGTCAGGAATAGAGTACTCCAGGCAGCAGAAAAGGCTTATGCAAAGGCCTTGGGGTAGAAAACAGCCCAGAGGGTTTAGGAGACCACAAGGAGAGGTCTGTGGCTGGAAGGCGAGGGAGGGGAGGGGTGAGTAGAAGATGGACGGGACAGGCAGGGACCGGGTCACGACAGGGCCCCTGTGGCTTTGACTCTGAACGCGGTGGAAATCACCTTGGGGTTCTGAGTGGAGGATGCCAGGCAAAGGGTGGGTTCCAAAGAGGCAGGATAGGAAAAGGGAAGACGCAAGAGTCCAGGTGGGGCTGATGGGGCCTGGACCAGGGCAGGGGCAGGGAGGTGGTGGGAGGACCCAGGGTTCCCTCCTCTCTCTCTCCCCTGACCCCTTGTGACACCCATCCCTCCTCTGGGTTTATTTCCCAACCGTAAGCTTCCTGCTTCCAGGAAGCCCTCCCTAATTCTCACACCCCCACTTGTATCTGAAAGGGCCCTTCCCCGTCCACATCCCTGGCCGGATCACCATCTTGGAGCTGCACACACCCTCCTCGCCCAGGGGCACCCCCTACATCTGTGGGGTCAACAGCTTTAGCTCAGGGTGGAGCCCAAGACCGAAGACAATTCCTGAAACTCAAGCTTATAACCAACCGTCTCCAGAGGACATTTGCTTTCCCATCCCTCTTAATACCCCCCACCTGCAGCTCTGGGGCTGAAGGGCTTAGGAATGGACTTGCAGAGGACGGAGCCTCCCACGCTGACGCCCACCTGGCCCCTCCCCATCCCCCACCCCCAGTGCCAATCCTGACAGCTCTCCCTCCAAACCCTCACTCTCATCTTTCCCTGCCTCCTTCATTCTCCCAGGAGGCACTTACCAGGCGCCTACTGTGTGCCTGGTTCTGAGCCGGGCCCCGGGATCTAAGGGAACCAGGGCGCAGCCAGGCCCCACAGTCTGGGGGAAGCAAACGGGCTATCATGATGATGGTGGTGATGAGGGGATGATCAGTCCAGCTTGTTGAGGGCTCACTGTGCGCCCAGCACGGTGCCAAGCACCGAGAGTGCATTAACTCATCTAATTCTCATAATAGCTCCATGAGGTAACAGTAATTATTTTAATAAGGGGTAACACTGCTTATTAAGTGCCAGACACTGTTCTAAATCCTTTGCAGGTGTTAGCCCATTCAAAGTGGTACTATTATTACCCATATTTTACAAGTGAGGAAATTGAGGCACAGAGACGTTTAATAACTTGCCACGATCACACGGCCAGCTTTTGGCATAGCCAAATGCATTTGTAATGGTGGCTGAAGGTAGGGTGTGCTGTGGGCACAGAGGAGAAAGGAGCCCATTCCTCTTGGGCAGATCAAGGAAGACTTCAAAGAGGAGGTGACTTTTAAGTCTTATGGGATTAGCAGGGTTTTGCCAGGTGGGTGGGAGGGAAAGGGCACTCCAGGCAGAAGGTCAGTGGAGCAAAGGCCAGAAGGATGTTTAGGGCTGAGGCATAGGTCAGGTTGGCTAGAGGGTCAGGCGGGGATGCGTGGATTCGAGAGACGGGGAGAAGCCAGGTGGCAAAGAGCCCTGGGAGTCAGGCAGAGAGGCTTGGACTGATCCTGAGGGCAACAGGAAGCTACCGTTCCCTCCTCTCTCTCCCGACCTGCCAACACTAACTTCCAACCCTTCTGGACGCAGAAGAGACAAACCTTCCTTAAATGGGGCCCACTCAGCACCCTCACCTGCCCCCACTCTGGTCTTATTACACTCCGAAAGTGCCCACGGTGGCCTCAGACCACCACACTGCCACCTCTAACACTGTATGGGTTTCATCCTTCCAGCCCACTTCCCTGTACCTCACCCCCTGCCCAAATGCCCTCCTCCTTGCGTCCATCTGTCCACAGCCTATTCCTCCTCTGGGTCTGGCTGAGGAACCCCTTCCGCCCTCCTGGATCACTCTAGCCCACGTGAGTTTCCATCTTAATTCTTCCCGCTTGCACATCACGTGGCTTCCTCACCACGGCTGGAACTATGGACTCTGAGCTTGCTTCTTGCCAGTTCTGTCTCTTCAGCTGGAATGTGAGGTCCTGAAGGGTCGAGGTCATGTCCTGCGGTGCAGTGTGGAAGGTGGGCACTGCCTTCGGAGCGCGGTGCCAGGCGGCATGACCGGGTGAGGCTGTGCTCCGCGCTCACCTGTGCCTTTGGCCATCCTGCAGTCTGAGGAAACCGAGGCTCAGGGGACGGAGGCGCTCCTCCGCGCTTGCCGCAAGTCTGACTCCAGACTCCGTGTAAGGAGCGTTTCCTCACACCCCACCTGCATCCCACCCTCCCAGGCGGAGGCCCAGCAGATGCTTAAGAGGGAATCAGAGAAGGACCCAAAGGCTGGTCCCCTTCCACACTGGGGCCTGCTTCAGCCCTGCTCTCGCTTCCTCCCCGCTTCAGAGGAGACGGGGCCCCACAAGACTTCTGGCCGCCCTCCGAGTTACTGCCATGGGCTGACAACTCTGTGGTCTGGGTGGCCCCCCAGCCCCCAGGAGCTGGAGGCTGAGTCTCAGAGGTTCCAAGTTCCTTTATCAGATGCTGGCCTGGGCTCATTCTGAAAAGCCGTGGGCAGGAGCCTGAACTGAGCCCCAAAGGACCCAGCAGGGTGACAGGCGAGAGCCCACATCGCTTGCAGCCAGGCGATCCTAATCGCAACACCGAGTCATAACGGCTCAGGGGAAAGAACCTGCCTGCCAGTCCAGGAGACCCAGGGGTGGTCCCTGGGTCTGGAGGGGCCCCCGGAGGAGGAAATGGCCACCCACGCCAGTACTCTTGCCGGGACAGTTCCACGGACAGAGGAGCCTGTCTGGCTGCAGCCCATGGGGACGCAATTAGTTGGACACAACTGGCCAGTTGGGCCACAGTGACAATCACCGTTGGCATGCATCGGGCACTTCCTGTGTGCCAGGCACCAGCTCTGCTAAGCCCCTCACAGGAGTTCCTCATTCCTCCTGCCAACAGCCTTGAGACGTTAGTAGCACGACAAGTCCACTGCGCAGACGAGGACGCTTCATGCATTTACTCCGGTCACCTGCTGAGCACCCAGTACACGCCAGGCATGGAGCCCAGATCTGGGGTAACGAACATGCGCGAGACGCAGCCAGCCCCGCTCTGCAGAGCACGCGGCCTGGAGGGTGCCTGGCGTTAAGGCCACAGGCAGAGACCCTCCTGGGGCCAGGAGGGGCAAAGGCCTCACTAATTCTAAGGGTGAGGAAGGGGAAATAACTCCTCAGGTCCTGAACGTAGCACCGGGAACCCCGTGAGCGTGAGCTCGTGCATCCCAGAGGAGATGCCCGTGAGCAGGTGGACACGCACCCTGGGAGCTGCTATCACCGAGAGGCGGCTGGGCCTTGCTGAGCGCCCCATCCCGGCAGCCTGCGAGGGCGAGGGGAGGAGGTGCTGGTCGAAGCAGCAGGAAGACCAGGAAACTGCCACACTCCGCTGCCCGGGAAGGGTGCAGCCCACGGAGCCAAAGCCGCCGTGCAGTCAAGGGCTTACCCTGAGAGGAGCCAGAGTGGAGGGGACTTTGGGACCATGTTTCCCAAACTGAGGGCTCCCTGGTGGCTCAGCTGGTAAAGAATCCGCCTGCAGTGGAAGAGACTCCGGTTTGATCACTGGGTTGGGAAGCTCCCCTGGAGGAGGGAACGGCTCAGTCCAGTCGCTCAGTCGTGTCTGACTCTCTGCGACCCCATGGACTGCAGCACTCCAGGCCTCCCTGTCCATGACCAACTCCCGGAGTTTGCTCAAGCCCATGTCCATGGGGCCGGTGATGCCCTCCAACCATCTCCTCCTCTGTTGCCCCCGCTCCTCCCGCCTTCAGTACTGCTGCCTCCCCCAGTATTCTGGCCCGGAGAATCCCATGGGGATCTGGTCCAAAGCGTCCCACACGACTGAGTGACTCACTCGCTACTTGCTTGCTTCCCAAACTGAAGCTCCTCTGGGTCTGGGGACTGAGGGGACTGAGTCACGGAGGGACAGAGACTGCCCAGGGCTCTGGCCTCACTGGCAGGTGGGGACACTGAGGCCTAGAGGGCAAGGAGCACTCCAGGGCCACGTGGGGCGGCCGTGCGCCACTGCGGGGCCGCTCCTGAGTCACAGCCCCTGCTGGTGCTACGGCTTCTCATGGGGCCCGTCATGTCCTCGTGACAGGTCTCCCAGCTGCCGGGCAGGTACCCACGGGCTTGTTGCCGAGGCCCCAGCATGCAGGTAGGGGTGAGGCTGGAGAGACCCACTGTGGCCTTGGCCTCTGTCCAGCCCCCTGCTCCGGCTTCTCCCTCCCGCGGGCCTTCTCCCTGCTCCCTCCCGGGGCCCCTGCGGGCGTCTGAGAGCCCCTCCAGAGGAGCAAGGGCGCTGCTAAGCCCCCTCACTGGGCTGGGGTCTGCTCCAAGGCCAGGCCTGTGTCTCTGCAGCCACACCAGGAATGCCCCGGGATGCCCCCCTCAGACTAGCGATTCTGTCTGAACAGAAGCTTCTCCAGGACGGACCCGGGTGTCCTCCACGCCCTAGGAACTCCTGGACTTCCTGCTCTGGGAGGCCAGTCAGCTCTGCTAAACGAACCCCTCCCTGCATGGGGCTGGTAAGAACGCAAGTGCTTCCCTGCTGACTCAGATGGTAAAGAATCCGCCTGCGGCACAGGAGACCGGGGTTCGATCCCTGAGTCAGGAGGATCCCCTGGAGAAGGGACAGGCTGCCCACTCCAGTATCCCAGCCTGGAGAATCCCACGGACAGAGGAGCCTGGCGGGCTGCAGTCCGGGGGCAGCACAGAGTAGGACACAACTGGACGTGAGCGTGAATGCAAGCGGCTGCCTGGAGCCGCGTCCAGGGCCTCAGCCCGCGGCCGGCCCCGGGGTGAGAGCCAGCCAACTGCCAGGTCACCCTGACCGGGTGTGCCTGTGGCACGGCCACTCCCCACCCCGGACCTGAGGCAACCTCCTTAGCCTCTCCAGCCTCCCGCCTCACCTGTGAAGCGCGATCACAGCCGCCTGCCTCGTGGGGTTGGTGAGAATCATTGACATAATGCTTGCCAAGTGTTTCTGAGGGGCCAGCACAGCGTAAAGGCTGCTATCATCATCATTATGGAGAGAGTCTCGAGAGCTGGCCGCGCCCAGTTCACACAGCACTCCATGCGTGCCCGCGCGGGAGCCCTGAGGAAGCAGCGTGCGTCGCGGATGGACGCTCCAAAGGCCCACACTCCTTTCCTGGAGCCGCGCAGCCCAACCACCTGGCTCTGGCCTCATAGTCCTGACCCACCAGCGGCCCCGTGTCTGTACGGCATCTGAATACTTACAGGCTGGCTGCCGGGGGCACGTTACTTCACCTCTCTGAGCTTCGGTTTCCTCATCTCTAAAACGGGGGCAAGAGTACTGCTCCTCTCACAGGCTTATCGTGAAGAGCAAATGACACGCGTCTTCAAAGGGCCCAGAACAGGGTCTGGCAGAGTCCCTGCTATGCACTTTTTTCGGGGAGGGGGCACGCCATGCAGCTTGTGAGCTCTTAGCTCCCCAACCAGGGATCAACCCGGGGCCCCCTGCAGAGGACGCAGAGTCCTACCCGCTGGACCACCAGGGGGTTCCCCCACCAATGCAACTTAACAAGACAAAAGAAACGGAGGAAGGAAGGACCCTGCCCGCTCCTTCCCCCTCCCCCCTTCTCAGGAGAGAATACAGACATAGCAGAGGGACCCGGGGCAGCCGGATCCACCGTGAAGGGGAGGACAAGCACGGGGGAAGCAGAGCGACGGGGAAGCAGAGCGACAGACGGAAGGACACGGGGCCCAGGCCTTCAGTCGGCCCCGCACTCCTGGGCTGTGCGCTCTGCCCTTTCCTCTGCTCTGTTGTGAGAGCCTTTTGTCAGAGGGTCGCCAAGAGCTGGACACGACTGCGCGACTGAACCAACGTTACAAGCCTTTGCTGACCTTTGTTACTACTACAAAACCCAGATGCCAACTAACTCAGGCCAGGGCAGTCCCGCCAGAAGGGGACTTTGTGAGCACTGAAGTCTCTTCTTTCCTTTTCCCCCCTTACATCAATGCACGTGGGCATACGCATTTGAGTGTGCGGTGGGTGCAGACGCCCCGGGCTGCAGATGCAGGTGTGCAGCGAATGCGGCGTTATTCTGCTGCACCTGAACCTAGTCACCGTCTCATGCGCCTGCCTGCTGGGGTGGAAATCTAAACCAGCCAATGCATAGCGGCAGGCACTTCAGACAAATTCCAGCTAGGATGTGTCTGCCTGGAGCAAAGCAGGGTGAGCTCCTCCAGTCCAGGGTCCCTCCTGCCCCTTCCATACACCTCCCTCTCTTCTCGGTGGCATTTCGGTTCTGGTTAGTACCTGAAACAGAGCATCACAGTGTCACTGACCGAAGCCAGGCCAGTTGGAATTCGCGTGGGGTCAGAGCTGGGCGTCACGCCGTGTGACTCATGACAGTTCTGAGTGATCCTCATCCCTGCCTGGTTTCCGGCTGTGGAGTCTCAGCTGCCCGGGCCCAATGCCACCTCGTCGTGACCCCGCAGCGCCATTGCACACCTTCCTGGGGAGGTTCCTGGGCTCCAGACCCCAGCTGAGGTCGGAGCATGCAGACTGCTTCCAGGCCGCCCTCCCATCATCACAGCTTCCTAGGTTCCAGGCTCATGTCCTCAGATTCCCAAACCCCCGGGCCCCTCCCCCTGCCTGCTGAGCTCCTCTCCAGGGAACGAGGGTTGGAAGCGGTGCAGTCTCCTGGCTCTCCCCGCTGCGGCTGTTCCGCGGCTTTCGCCCTGGCCCCCAGGACCGGCTCCCCTGCCCTGAATCAGGGAGGCCTCATGTCTGCGCTCAAATGCAGGAGGGTCGGGGGTTGGAAGAAGAACAGAGCAGGACAAGCTCCCTTTTAAGAGATGCTGCTCACTCCTCCCTCTTTATTCCTGCCCACACGGAGGACACCATAGAGGGAAAAAGTGGTCCCCAGCAAGTCTAGATTGAAAAATGATTCTGAAAAGTCAGACTCTGAATGTGAGGATGTTTGAGAAATATCTTGACTAATACATTTCACTTATACTTTCCTTTAATGTATGTATAAGACTGATAATAAAGAACGCTGCCTGAAAGAGCTCTTTTGGTAAGAATAAAATAAAGCCTAAGAGATGCCGAAGCCTGTGTCCTAGATTAGTTGATGGCCTTTTTCTTTATTTATGGTATGCAAAAGATCGGTGTTGGACAATTGATGGAGACTTAGATTTGATGAGCTTTGGTTGCTTCTAATATTCTCCCCACTTTGCAGATGAGGAAACTGAGGCCCAGAGAGGTGAAGTCAGGTCATGCAGCCAGCAGACAGGGGCGACGGGACGTGAGCAGAGGCATTCTCACTTTAGCCACAGGCCGTTCTGCGTCTGTGGGGCATCCTTCCCTTTCCTCTTCCAGGTTCATCCTCACAGTCTCCTTTGCTGTTCATGAATATCTCATAAGGAAGCCAAGAATCAAGGTGGCGGACTTCCATGGTAGTGCGGTGGATGAGAATCCGCCTGCCGATGCAGGGGACACCGGTTCCATTGCTGGTCCAGGAAGACCCCGCGTGCGTGGAGCAACTCAGCCCATGAGCCACAGCCGCTCGCTGAGCCCCAGCGAGCAACAGGAGACGCCCACGCACTGCAAGGAGGAGGAGCCCCCACCTGCTGCCCCTGGAGACAGTCTGAGCCCAGCAGCGAAGACCAAGCGCACCCCAAATTTCATCAATTAATAAATCACGGCGGGGATGATCTGTTTCACAGCCGGGGAAACTGAGGTCCACTGGAGAAGCGTGCATTGGCCTCAGGGACCCAGCTGAGGGAGAGTGAAGCCAGCTCTGGACCCAGGTCTCCTATGGGGAAGGCCCTGCCCCTGTCCAGGGATACGCCCCACACTTGTGGACCGTCCTCAGCCACACACACACACACCACAGCCCCAAATGCACATATGCACCCGGACGCAGACACACAGAGCAGGGCTGGCTTCATCTCAGGATGCAAAAACCATTACGCGGCCCACACTTTGCAATGCTGTCTGAGCAGCAGCGCCGGGCTGTTGGCAGGGAAAGTGGAACCACAAAGCCGTGGTTAATCCTCCACCCCAATTACCAGCAGTAGTTGGGAAGGGCCTGTTGGCTCCTGGAATCAGGAGGAGCAACATCAAACGAGGCTCCTGTGTGCGCCAGGAGGAAGTCTGTTTCATTAGCCAGGGGGCGGCTCCCGTGTGGGCAGGCGAGAGGCCGCAGGCCTCAGCAGAGAGAAGTGGAGGCTTGGGGGTCAAGTCCCAGCCCCACAAATGTGTGGCGTTGAGGACATCACCCCCACCCCACGGCTGGCTGGCGAGGCCCCGCTGGCATCTGCATCTTTTAACAATCATAACGACGGCTTGTGTACGTGGGAACCTCTGGGCCTTTGGGTCAGGGACCACCTGTGTCCTGCCCATCATTAGACCCCTAGACCTCCAGCACGAGGCCTGGCACATGGTCGGTGCTTAATAAATGATGGTTGAAAGACTGCATGGCCATCTCTTCCTATTCACACAAGCTTTTAGAAACCTCCTCTCATTTGATTTCATGATACTGGAGTTAGTATGCCCATTTTAGAGATGAGAAAACTAAGGCTCAGAGCAGCTGAGACGAAGCACAAGCTGTGACGTTAACCTATGTGTCGCTTCTCCCCAGCTTTACACTATTTGACCTTCGTTTCCTCTTCCCCCAGCTTCTTTTCCACCTGAACGCCCCTGCACACACACACACCATACTTTCTGTACGCACAAACATGCCTGTTGCTCAGATTGTCACACACCACGGAACCACATGTCTTTACAAGGAGGACATGAGGAGAAGGAGGGTGATGCCATCAACTCCTCAACGTCCAATCTCCCTTCCTAATGGGACCCTGAATTTGCCAACTTGCTGCTTTGGAAGGAATTATTAAACTCCACCCTCAGCTTCAGAGGCAAGTGCTAATTAACCAGAGCGACTTAGCATGTCTTACTCTCCTGGCCACAGTTACTGATTGGGAGGTGGACAGGTGGCCCGAGGCAGGTCGGTCAAGGCCGACAAGACCCCCTTCCAGCACTTTTTTGGGCCACTAGGCAGCTTCCCTTTTTGCTGCTGCGCTTGAATCCAGAAACAGGAGCCCCGGAAACTTCTTAGGCCATCTTGGGGACAGAAGGGCAGAGCCTGACCGAGTGTGGAGCCAACACTGAGGCTGTACTGAGCAACTGTGAGCTGCTGGGTCAGGCTGCACCTGACGGTGAGCCGACCTCGGGCTTTTCAGTACCGCAAGCCAGTAAATTCCCTTTATTAGTGGAGCTGGGTTTTCTACAACTTGTAACTGCAAGAAAGTATCCTAACAACTATAAGCCGTGGCAATGCTATCTCCACAGTAAACGCAATGACTGCTTTTATAGGTCCTCATAAGCCGCTTGTTACCAAGGTGGACGGCAGGCGAGCAGGAAGCAGAATGAGGACTCTTCCCCCAGCTCCTTCCACACTTCTCTCCACAGTTTTGTTAGATAAGGACCTCAAGGCTTTACCTCCAATGCAAATCTAGGGTGAAGCCCCAGAAGCTATTACGTGAGCGTGGAGCTCAAGAGGCCGCAGCAGAGGGCCACAGGCTAGTCTCCCAGCCCCTTCTGAAAGGAGCCACGTGGCCCGCAAGCAAGTTCTGTCTCTCCCGCAGCCTGGGTAGAAAGATCAGCTTTCCACGGTCTCACCCTTCCACCTCATCTTCCACTCTGTCCTCCACTAGTCTATCCACCGAGTAACTACCTTCTGCGATGTCACCGTTTCTCTAATGACTCATCCATTTAGAAGTTCCCAGGGCTTCCCTGGCGAGCCCGTGGTTGAGCTTTTGCCTTCCAGGGTCGGGGGTGCAAGTTTCATCCATGGTCGGGAGCTGAGATCTCACACGCCTCTTTAATAAAGACTTTAAGAGTGGCCCACATTTTTAAAAATCTTAAAAAAATTAAATTAAAGAAGAAAGAAGTTCCCTGAAACCTTCGAACAAAGTTCACTGAGTCAAGAGGAGTTAGAACCGAGGCAGCTGCAGGATGAGAGAGGCCACTGAGACAGGGGGCTTGGAGCTTGGGGTTTGGGTTCAAGTCCTGGCACTGCCGCTTCTGGGGTGCGTGGCTTTGGGCAGATCACACAGATCACCCTCTTTGTGGGAGGCAAAATAACAGTCCCTCAAACACACCTGCATCCTAATCCCTCGAACCTACCAGGATGGCGAAAACTAGAGATGATGAGATTACCCTGGGTTATCTAAGCGGGCTTTCCTGGTGGCTCAGACGGTAAAAAATCTGCCTGTGACACAGAAGACCCAGGCTCAGTCCCTGGGTCAGGAAGATCTCCTGGAGAAGGAAATGGACGCTGATACCAGTATTCTCGCCTGGAAAACCCCATGGACAGAGGAGTCTGGTGGGCTATAGTCCATGGGGTCACAAAGAGTCAGACACGACTGAACCACTAACACACACACACACAGTCTGACCAAATCAGCAGTTAAAAGTGGAGAACTCTTCCAGGCTGTGGTCAGAGGGAGACGTGACTACAGACGAACGGTCAGAAAGACACAGCATTGCTGGGACTTCCTGGTGGTCCCGCAGCTAAGACTCCACGCTCCCGCTGCAGGGGGCCCGGGTTCGATCCCTGGTCAGGGAGTGAAATCCATCAGGCCGCAACTAAAAGACACATCATTGCCGGCTTTGGAGCTGAAGGAAGGAGGCTATGAGCCAACACAAGTGAGTGGCCTTGAGAAGCTGGACAGGGCAAGGAAACAGATGCTCCCCAGAGCCTCCTGATGCAGGCTTGTCGACAGTTTGAATTTAGCCCAGCGAGACTCACGCCAGGACGCAGACCTTTGTGCGGACCCGTGGGTACCGCTCAGCCGCTGAGCTTGTGGCCACACGCTACAGCAGCCACAGGAGCCTGATGCAGACCCGGAGCCTCAGTTTGCTCATCTGGAACACAGGTGACAGCCGAACTCCACGGAGGCTGGGAGAGCTAGAGGTGGAGAGCTCAGCCCTGAAATCCCCAAGTCCAGGGTTCAAACCCAGACTGACGCAGGGGTCCGAGCTCTCACCCCAGGTCGGACGGCCCTGGGAAAGCTGTTCCCCACCTCGTGAGGCACCACCCCGACACTTCTGGACCTTGGATCTTGAGCTGTCTCACCGGGCCAGGCCAGAGGGGGGGGCGGGGGGCGGGGGTTAGGGATTTAAGGGATTAAGGGGCCGGAAGTCCTGGGCAGGGCCTGGGTGCTGGCCCAGGTGTCAAGGGCCGCCTGGGAGTCGGCGGAGGGGAGCAACGCCCCGAGTCTCATCCCTCACGCCTTCCATCAGCCCTCGCGGAGCCTCTCTCCAGGGAGCAAGCAAAGGAGAGTCTGTCCCCCACCTCAACCGAGACCCAGGTCAGCCTCCCACCTCCCTGGTTCTTTCACTAACCACTGTCCCCAGAGGCTTCATAAGGAGGGAATGGGGTCACACGTGGGGCAGAAAGATAAAACTGAACGCCAGGTTGGCCCCCTACCAGCTAGGAGAACTCGAACCAAGGACGTTGTCTCTCTGAGCCTCCTCATTGTCCCTCATCAGAAAAATGGGGACAAGGACGTCCCTGGTGGTCTCGTGGTGAAGGATCAGCCTGCCCCGGCTGCCTGGTTGGAGACAGGTGAGTCAAGCTCATTACATTCAGGGCAGCGGGCTGATGACTTGTTCACTTTAATAAAGACAGACTTTGGTAATGTTAAAGAAAAAATAAAAGAATCTGCCTTCCAATGAAGGGGACCCGGGTTCGATCCCTGGTCAGATAACTAAGGTCCCACACGGCCCGGAGCAACGAACCTCAGGCCCCCCGAGTACTGAGGCCGAGCGCCACAGTGGAGAGGGGGCACACCCTGCAGCTGCCGAGCCCTGAGCCCCGGAGCAGGCACCGCAGCGAGCGGACGGCCACGCACGGCAGTGACGGCCCCGTGCAGCCAACAGAAGGAAGGAAAGAACATGGAGACCGGAAGAGTACCCAGACAGCGTGTTAAAGAGCGGAGACATCACTGCTGATAAAGGTCCATCTAGTCAAAGCCACGATTTTTTTCCAGTGGTCACGTACAGATGTGAGAGTTGACCATAAAAAAGGCTGAGCTTGAAGAATTGATGCTTTTGAGCTGTGGTGCTGGAGGAGATTCTTGACAGTCCCTTGGACTGCGAGGAGATCAAACCAGTCAATTCTAAAGGAAATCAGGTCTGAAAGTTCACTGGGAGAACTGTTGCTGAAGCTGAAGCTCCAATGCTTTGGCCACTTGAGGATAAGAGCCGACTCACTGGGAAAGACTCTGATGCTGGGAAAGACTGAAGGCGGCAGGAGAAGGGGACGACAGAGGATGGGATGGCTGGATGGCATCACGACTCAGTGGACATGAACTGGAGTAAACTTCAGGAGACAGGGGAGGACTAAGGAGCCTCGCACGCTGCAGTCCACAGGGTCACAAAGAGCCAGACACAACTTAGCAACTGAGCAACACCCTTACTACCAAAGTTGTTAATTTAGCACCACATGAATACTCATGTGAAGTGTTCAGCAAGGATTAGAAACACAGTAAGTGTTAAATAATGGTTATCATTAAGTACCCACCCCTACACACACGCAAAGGAGAAAGAAATAGTTTCTAGGTCAGCACAGTCAGACCTGACAAGTGCTTATTAATGACCTATTCTGATCTTGCTCCGTAGCCCAGTGGTTTCTGACTCTTTGTGACCCCAGGGACGGCAGTGCGCCGGGCTTCCCTGCCCTCACTGTCTCCTGGAGCTTGCTCAAGCTCATGTTCATTGAGTCGATGATGCCACCCAACCGTCTCATCCTCCCTTCTCCTCCTGCCCTCAGTTCCCAGCATCAGGGTCTTTTCCAACGACTAGCCTCGCCTCATCAGGTGGCCAAAGTACTGGAGCTTCAGCTTCAGCATCAGTCCTTCCAGTCAGTATTCAGGATTGATTTCCTTTAGGAATAACTGCTTTGATCTCCTTGCTGTCAAGGGACACTCAAGAGTCTTCTCCAGCAGTTGGAAAGCATCCATTCTTCAGCCTTCTTTATGGTCCAACTCTCACATCTGTACATGACTACAGGAAAAACCATAGCTTTGACTACACAGACCTTTTTAGCAGAGTGATGTTTCTGCTTTTTAATATCCTTTCTAGGTTTGTCATAGCTTTTCTTCCAAGGAGCAAGAGTCTTTTAATTTCATGGCTGCAGTCACCATCCGCAGTGACCGTGGGTAAGGCCCAATAAAAGCCTAACAGAAATTGGAGGACACACATCCTTTCCCTTCTGGGGGACTTGGCCTCAGGGAAAAAGGGAGACCAGAATTCACAGAGCAGCAGGCCAGGGTTCAGGGCAGAGCTGCTTTCTGGGAAAAGACAGCGGACAGCAACCAGTGGTTGCAGAGGGCAGCAAAGGTGGGGGGCGCGAGAGCCCCTGGTGCTTGGCAGCCGTTTATGGAGCCAAAACTCCATCCCAAACGTGGTCCAGTTCTTAAACCGTTAGGTGGTAGAATCCTCACACCAGCTCTTAGAAAGCACACTATTATTATACCCATTTCATAGACAAGGAAACTGTGCCCAGAGTAACCTCCCCAACCTTGGACGCTGGTATGAGGCGGACAGGGTCTGCGGGTGGGTCCTGGCACCCCAGCGCTTCCCAGACCTCAGCACACACTGGAGTCTTCTGGGGATCTTGTTACAGTGCGGCCTGGCTCAGCAGGGCTGGCCAAAGTTCCAGCCACCCTGTTCCTAACGAGCTGCACAGACCATGCTTGGAGCTTCTGGCTCTATATTGCCCCTCACTGAGTGTTCCTGCCTGGAGAATCCCAGGGACGGGGAGCCTGGTGGGCTGCCGTCTCTGGGGTCTCAGAGTCGGACACGACTGAGGCGACTCAGCAGCAGCAGCAAGTGTTCACTGCAGACTTAAGAGATGTGGGCTTGATCCCTGGATCAGGAAGATCCCCCGGAGTAGGAAATGGCATGTCTGACTCTTAGTGACCCCATTAACTGTAGCCCACCAGGCTCCTCTGTCCATGGAATTCTCTAGGCAAGAATATTGGAGTGGGTTGCCATTTCCTTCTCCAGGGGAATCTTCCCGACCCAGGGATCAAACCTGGGTCTCCTGGATTGCAGGCGGATTATTTACCATTTGAGCCACTGAAGAAGTCCCAGGAAACGGCAACCCGCTCCAATAGTCTTGCCTAGAAATTTCCGTGGACAGAGGAGCCTGGCAGGCTGCAGTCCACGGGGTCGAGTAAGAGTGGAGCCTGAGTGAGCACAGCTCTCACACACACACACTGTTGTTATTAACAAGGAGTCTCGCTGTGGCTCCTGTTAGGTAAGCAGGGACTTGAGCTCCATTTGCCAAGGTCATGGAGCCGGCAAACGACAGAGTTAGGACTTGAAGCCAGGGCTCCTGATCACATCAGCACACCGGGCTGACGCAACACGGAAGGATGCTCGGAAGGAAGGGTGCCTGAACCCACCGACAAAAAGGGACTCCTCGGGGGCCTGAGGCTTCGCCTTGGCAATCCCAGTCCTTGGTCCCTGGGTTGGGACCGACCTTGGTCCCCTTGGTCCCGGGGGCCCTGGGGGGCTCCAGCAGGTCCGGAGAGGTGGGGGTGCCTAGTTTTCCAGACAGAGACTCAGCTGCCTTCAGCCAGTCAGCTCTGGCTCTTCATTTCCATCCCGGGTGGTTGAAGGAGGGCACTCCCCACCCCACCCTCGATCACCCAAGGGCACCTCCACCACCCACCGCCAGTCCTTAGGGGCTGGGACGCCCGGGGTGGTGGCTCCTGCCAGGAATCTGAGCCTAGTCACTAACGCCCTCGCTGCCCGCCCTAATCCCAGCTAATCTGTGCTAAACCCTGCTGCAGGCTCACTCCTGGGCGTCATGGATCCGGGCTTCATGGGGTGCGCCTCTCTCACCCTGCTCACACCATGTGCTTCATGCTTCCCCGCCCCCAGCCCCTCAACAGCACCAGCCGAACCCCGCAGGGAGCACTGGAGGAAGGGATCCGGCAGTTCTGGTCCAGGCTGACAAACCCATGTCACAGATGGGAAAACTGAGGCCCAGGAGGAAGAAACTTGCCTGGGGCCGGCAGAGCTTCACTCTGTGGAATTCCGTGGACTGCATCTCCTATTCCTGTCTAAACGCATGCTCTCACGCTTAGGCCAGCCCTTGGCGGGTAGGTGTTGAGTGAACCTGGCCTTTGAGGTCATCCCAAACTGCACACTGAACAGGCAAAAAAGACAAGACTGCAGCTGCAAAGTTAGTGAGAGAAATGAAGGGGTGGAGTATTCTGGAAGGCGCAGGGAAAACAGCAACATGTGCCTTTTTCTATGAAATGCACGCGTGCCAAGTCACTTCTGTCATGTCTGACTCTGTGACCCTCTGGACTGTAGCCTGCCAGGCTCCTCTGTCCAGGGAATTTTCTAGGTAAGAATACTGGAGTGGGTTGCCATGCCCTCCTCCAGAGGAGCTTCCCGACCCAGGGATGCAACCTGGGTCTCTCATGCCCCCCGCACTGGCAGGCGGGTTCTTCCCCACTAGCGCCCTGGGAAGCCCGCTTCACATGGAAACCTGCTGGCAATGCTGGCTGCGGAGCCCGAGTGTGCCGCTTTCCCTTGCTTCTGCTCTCGCGGGGCTTCCCTGGCGGCCCAGCGGTTAAGGACCACCTTGCAATGCAGGGGACGTCAGTTCCGTCCCCGGCTGGGGAAGATCCCGCGTGCCACGGGGCAGCTAAGCCCGTGGCCACACGCCTGAGCCTGCGCCCTAGAGCCGCTCGGTGAGAAGCTGAGCGCCACAGCTGGAGACGAGCCCCACGCTCCCCAACCAGAGAAAGCCCGCCCAACGAGGAGGGTCCAGCACGGCCATAAATAAATCTTAAATAAACGAAATGCAAACGTGTATTTTCCAGGTCAAGCTGCTGGCAGTTTACGTTCATATTCCATTTAACCCTTTTAGCTGGAGATTATATTACCCTTGTCTTACAGATGCAGAAACTAACTGGAATCAGGTATTAGGTCGCTGGCCAGAGATCACGCAGCTAGAGACAGATGTGAGATTTAAACCCAGGTCTGTGCTTTTTTTTTTTTCCAGCTGAATTGAACTGACAGTGTGTTGAGAGCTTTCAGGCCTGAAGTTCCGTGGCTCTGCTGGGACGGCGTATATTTCCGTGGCTCTGCTGGGACGGCGTATATTTCCGTGCCTCTGCTGGGACGGCGTATATGTCCGTGCCTCTGCTGGGACGGCGTATATTTCCGTGCCTCTGCTGGGACGGCGTATATGTCTGGATTGCTCTTCCTGCACAGTCCGCTCTTCTGCAGCCTGGTGCCTGAGCCTGCCCCCAGCCTCTGCCCAGCTCAGCCCGTGGCTCCCAGGAAGAGGCGCTGCTCTGCCCCAGCCTCCTCTGGAGGCTGCTCCTTTGTGGGAAATCTCCCAGGAAACATGTGAGAGTCTGTGCACCACGCAGCCACTTGTCCAGGCAGAGCAGAGAGACCGTGAGACGCGGGCCGTGGGGGAACTGGGCTATCAGTCTCATGGAAGCTAAGCCCCTGGCGCTACAGGACAGACACTCTTCTGAGACAGACAGAAAAACCAGTGAGACACTTCTGCTCTCTGCTCCTCAGTCTGCCCACCTGTAAAATGAAAGCCTTTGACTAGGTCAGAGGTGGCAGGAGGCACAGCACACCGGCCACTTCTCACCATTCCAGCTCTCGGGGCAGACATTGCCAGTCGATCCCGGGGTGCTTTCCCGCTGAAACACGTCAGCCTCAGCTACATAACTCCCAACACTCACCGAACACCAAGGAAAGAGGCGCCGGAGGAGATGAAATACTTTGCCTCCTCAGGACCAGGGCAGCTCAGCTTCTGCTCGGCTCTGCCATTCAGTCACTATCTTCCAGTCCCCCCAGGGCCCTCAGCCATGAGGTTTGTCTGTTCTAGGAAAGTGTCCTCCATCGTGATGAGTGAGACTGCTGGGCCAAACCTAACAGCCCCGGAGCAGGCTCCTCCGTCTCTTTCCCTGTGGTGAGAGGAAGGACACTTAGCAAGCCCCCTGAAGACTGGCCCCCGGCAGCACCTCCTGGGAGGCCCGCTTCCCAGGCTTGCCGCAGGGAGGCTCAGCCCTCCTGCAGTCAGACGTCACTCAGCTGCCCCGAAGACCACACTGGCTCAAAGGAAAGAAGTAGAAAGCTGGGGTGAGCCAGGGAGGAAACCCACAGAGCTGTGGCTTTCCCATATCCATCACCTGCTGCATACCCCCAAGCTTTTGCACGAGCAAAAACGCTGACCGCTCTGCCCCTTTGTCGGTCCGATGAGCTCCTGTTCATTCCTTGAAACCCTATTCAGAGATCCTCTCCTTTGGAAACCTTCCTTGCCTCCCCTCCAGGCAGTCACCCACTTCTCGGGTATGATGTCTGTGCACTGTGTACACACTTCTTTCTCGAGGTCACTGGAGTGGAGTTGCTTACTTGCCTATTACTCTCTTTAGACTGTAAACTCCTTGAAGGCAGAACTACGTCTCATTCAGTCAAGGACTCGGCACAGAGCACAAACTCACTAAATGTTGATCGAACCCCAAGCCCTGCCCCCTGAGACGTTTGAACTATCTCAAGCTAATGAACCAGGAACAAGTATCATTATCCCCAATTTGCAAGTGACTCACTCAGGTCAAGAGGCATGCCAAAATGTCATCCGCTCACGCCACTAGCCAAGTCAGGGCAAGGATCTGGACGCCCAAGCTCACCAACATTCCAAGCGGGGGAAGTGGTCTCTTCTTTTGGTGCTGAGTAAGAGTGGACCAGCCCTGAGCATCCACTCGTGTTCTTCCACTGTCTATAAGCTGGGGCTGGAGCCGCCACTCCAAGCGGGAGGAGCTACCGCTCCAAGTGGGAGGAGCTACCCATGTGCGCTGCCATTGCCGGAAGTCTGCAGCATCTGTTTCGGCAAGTGCCTTTCAAGAGATCAAAAAAGTGGTAACATCCTTGATAAACAAAGAGCTCTTACAAGTGAATAAAAGTAAAAGCTCAGTAGCAAACAGATAAAAGTCACAAACAGGCAAGCCGCCCCGTTTCGGATAATCCAGTGCGCACTCGCTGAGCAGCTGCGACGCGTGAGGCACCATCCCAGACACTGCCGGTGCACAGTGAGCAGGACAGAGCCCCTGCTCTCGTGGAGCAGCCTAGTGAGAAGGGGGCAGACACAGATGAAGAGCAGACGTGTGTCTCATGCAGAAGGCAGTGTGTGTATCGAGAGAGTCCATTCCTGCATGTATCTGATGATGTATTGAGAGAGTCCAGTCCTAGGCGTCCGGAGGGCCCCGAGGAGACAGGGGTCTGCAGTTCTCAAGGAGGAGGAAAGGACAAGCATCTCGTTTTCTCTACATTCCTTCGTCTTGGTCACTTAAAACGTTTTTGTCTTTAATTGATGATTACACAACAAACAACTCAGTTTAAACTCTGTTTTATAGAACAACAGTGTGTCCTGCTTGAGCACAGTTTCTCCTTCTTGAAAACCTTTGGGCTAATCCTGTTATCTTAAAATGTAAACTATGGGAGTGGGTCTAGTGAGCTCTTTACAACCTTGAGACATTCTTTTGATTTATTGTAGTAACTAATTTTAAAAGTATTTAACTCCCTTGCGAGGGGGGACTAGCGAGGGGGACGCTCTCTGTCCCCCTTCTGAGTCTACGTCAGAAACTCTCTCTGTCCCTTTTCTTACTTTAATAAAACTCTGCTACACAAAAGCTCTTGAGTGATCAAGCCTCGTCCCTGGTCCCAAAGCTAAGTCTTCTCCTTCGGAGACTGTGAATCCGACATCGTTCACCGTAAGCTCTCGGTTCTGCGTAGCAAAGTGAAAGAGGGTGATGAGACGGAAGTGACAGAGCTAGGGTGGGCAGGAGGGTCAGGAAAGGTGGCATGGGAGCAACCAGTGTCCACCAACAGAACAGACGGACAGGTAAAGAAGATGCGGTATACATACTGGGCTGGCCAAAAAGTTCATTCAGATTTACACCATCTTAATGGAGAACCGAATGAACGTTCTGGCCAGCCCAATACACCCTGGAATACTGCTTACCATAAAAAGGGTGAAATAATGCCATCTGCAGCAGCGTGGGCGGGCATAGCGATTATCAAGGTATTACGTGCTGGTACTGAGTGCAGTGATACATACATATGATATAAGTTACATGTGGAGTCTAAAAAATGATGCGAATGAACTTATTTGCAAAATGGGAATAGCTGGGAATTCCCTGCTCCTTCAGTGGTTAGTACTCCACCCTCCCACTACAGGGGGTGCAGGCTCAGCCTCTGGTCAGGGGGCCAAGGTCCCTCACGTCACGCAGCACCGCCAAAAAGAGAAAAACAGACTGACAGACACAGGAAACAAAGCATGTGTGCTCACCCAGCCGGGTGGGAGCAGCGCGCTAGGACTCTGGGATTAACATTCACTCACCGCTGTATATGAGATGAGCAGCAAGGGCCTGCCGCGCAGCGCAGAGAACCGCAGCCCGTATCTTGGAATAACCCACCAGGGGAAGTGACCCGAGAGAGGATATAGGCACGTGCACGGACACAAATGCGTGCCCAGCCGCCCCAGCCATGCCCAGCTCTTTGTGAACCTGTGGGTTATAGCCCGCCAGGCTCCTCTGTCCATGGATCCTCCAGACAAGAATCCTGGCGTGGGTTCCCATGCCCTTCTCCAGGGGATCTTCCTGACCCAGGACTGAACCCCAGTCTTCTGCCCACGTACACACACACACACACACACACACACACACACACACACATGCATGTATGCATAACTGAGTCACTGTGCTATATAACATGACAGCATAGATCAACTGTAGTTTTTTAATGGTTAAACAAAAAGGAAGTGCTGATATCTGAATGACAAAACCATAGGGGCCAGTGAGGCAGGACAAGCTCTCTGAGGAGGAAGGAGCTCACACTTTCAAGAAGCCAAAGAAAGGTGAACGTGGCCAGAGAGGAGGGGTGAGGAGGGGCGTGTGGACAGAGAGGAGGGGTGAGGAGGGCGAGTGGATGAGGAGGGGCGTGTGGACAGAGAGGAGGGGTGAGGAGGGGCGTGTGGACAGAGAGGAGGGGTGAGGAGGGCGAGTGGACAGGGGGCCCAGCGCACGGGGCTCGGTGAGCTGGGAGAGAGCTGAGATGTGAGAGAGGCAGAAACAACCAGAAGCAGGAGAAGGACACGACCTGGTTGCGTTTTTCCATCACTCTGGCTGCTGAATGGGAGTCCACAAGAGAGGGGCCGGAGGGAAGCAGGAAGTGCAGTCGGGAGGCACCTCATCCGTCCAGCGCAGACGTGACGGGGACGTGGACAGAGGGCGTGCCTGGGGTGGGAGTGTAAAGATCCAGGATGTCTGGGGGAGTTAGTCACAGGATTTGCTGATGATGGACTGGATTTGGGGGTGAGGGGGAAAGGGGAGTCGAGGATACTGTATATATCTTGCCTGGGGTAGACGGTGGTACTTTTTCTTGGATGGGAAATATGGGAGAAAGTGGGAGGGAAGGAGCTGGTTCAGACAGAAGTTTGGATTTTAGTTTCCCAATCAGGGATCGAACCCAGGCCCATCGCAGTCGAAGCCTGGAGTCTTAGCCACTGGACAGCCAGGGAGGTCCCCAGGAGCTTTAGAGCAGTAACGTTAGCTGACACCAGCTGAGCTGTCCCCCTGCGCCTGGCACTTCCATCACGGGTTGGAGGCCAGACAGTTCTTTGTCCCGGGGCGGTCCTGGACCCTGTAGGGTGTTTAGCAACATCCCTGGCCTCTGCCCACTGGATGCCAGTAGCCTTGTGCGCACACACACACACACTCAGCTGGAAAATCAAACATGTCTCCAGACATTGCCTACTGACACCCTGGGGCAAAACCACTCCCTGGGGCAAAACTACGGCAGACTCTGCTCTTCACAGTTTCTCACAGCTAATCCTTGCAAGCACCCTGTGAATACAGCCACCACCCCCCAACTTACAGGTGAGACTCTAGAATTCAGCCACCATCCCCAACTTACAGCTGAGACCCTAGAATTCAGCCACCACCCCCAACTTACAGAGGAGACCCTATGAATTCAGCCACCACCCCCAACTTGCAGCTGAGATCCTAGAATTCAGCCACCACCCCCAACTTACAGCTGAGACCCTATGAATTCAGCCACCACCCCCAACTTACAGCTGAGACCCTATGAATTCAGCCACCACCCCCAACTTACAGCTGAGACCCTGTGAATTCAGCCACCACCCCCAACTTACAGCCGAGGAAAGCAGAGGCCCAGCCAGCTGTGCTCCTCTGGCCAGGCGACCATCCCTGCGAGATGCCCTGGAGTCAGGTGTGTGGATGTGCCTGTGGTTCACAGGAGCAGTTAGGGTGACGAGCACGTTGCAGTCAGTCGCCACCGGTGTCTCAGCGGGGCTGACCCCAGGGACGGGGGAGGCGCCCCACTGCTGCCCGCCTCGCAGGTCGGTCCTCCGACCAGGGCCTGAGCCTGGGCTCAGCAGTGAAAGCCCCGAACCCTAACTACTAGGCCGCCAGGGAGCCCCCGCTTCTCTTCTGAAGAACGCCATTCCTCCTGGTATCACTCCTGTCTCCTGAGCCACCAGTCTCTTTCTTTTCTGGATCGTCCCCGTGAGCAACCACGGGCAACCTCCCTGTATCTCACGCCCCTCCAGCTCCCACCCCGTTTCTCCACTCCCCTTCACAGCAGCGTTCCTGAAACAGCTGGCACAGGCTGTCTCTCGCAAACCTCACCTCCCATGCTCCCTGCCATCCTCTGTAACTCCCGGCCTCATGCTGACTAAGCCCACCAGTCACTCCCCTGACCCCGTTTCACTGGCCCTCTCAGCAGCCTTGGACACACTTGGCCTCCCTCCCTCTTGAAGCACCTTCTTTCCTGGCCATCTTTTGTTGTTGTTTTTTAAAAAGTTGCTAAGTTGTGTCCGACTCTTTGCGACCCCACGGACTGCAGCACACCAGGCTTCCCTGTCCTTCACCATCTCCTGGAGCCTGCTCAAACTCGTGTCCATCGAGTCAGTGATGCCATCCAACCATCTCATTCTCTGTCGCCCCCTTCTTTTGCTTTCAGTCTTTCCCAGCATCAGGGTCTTTTCCATTGAGTCAGTTCTTCACATCAGGTGGCCAAGGTATTGGAGTTTCAGCTTCAGCATCAGTCCTTCCAATGAATATTCAGGACTGATTTCCTTTAGGATGAACTGGTTGGATCTCCTTGCAGCCCAAGGGACTCTCAAGAGTCTTCTCCAACACCAAAGCTCAAAAGCATCAGTTCTTCAGCACTCAGCCATCTTTAGGGTCTAACTAACATCCGTACGTGATTAGTGGAAAAACCGTAGCTTTGACTACATGGGCCTTTGTTGGCATCTTGACTTTTCTCAGCTCCTCTGTTCTGCCTCTGAATGTTAAAAGGGCCCAAAAGGGACTGTCCTGGGGGTCCAGCGGCTGAGACTCTGCACTCCCAACGCATGGGCTCAGGTCCCACCCCTGGTCAGGGCACTAGCTCCCACACGCCATGACTAAGAGTCTAAACGGCGCAGCCAAAGAGCCCACAAGCCGCAGCCGAGACCTGGTCCAGCCACGCAAACAAGCAGATAACTGTTAACAAGGAAAACACGAGGGCCGGGGTCTGGGTCTGGGTCCCCTTCGCTTCCTACTTACACAAAAGAAAAAAATAGGCATGGCCAGTACACACAGAAAAATGTGCTCAGCCCCAGTTGTGACAAAAAGAAATGTCCAATAAAACAAATGAGATATATTTTCAATTTATCACAATGTCAAAGACTCAAAAGATGAATAATACTCAGTGTCAGTGTGGATGTGGGGAAACGGGCATTTCCATTCACCGCCGGTGAGAAAGATATACCGTCCTTTTGTGGACGGCAGTTTTGCAATAGCTATCTGTAGACAGATAGAAGAGAATGATCTGTCCTCTGCTTTGTCCTAAAATTGTTTTATTGACATAATTTAAGATTTACAGNGACTCACTCAGGTCAAGAGGCATGCCAAAATGTCATCCGCTCACGCCACTAGCCAAGTCAGGGCAAGGATCTGGACGCCCAAGCTCACCAACATTCCAAGCGGGGGAAGTGGTCTCTTCTTTTGGTGCTGAGTAAGAGTGGACCAGCCCTGAGCATCCACTCGTGTTCTTCCACTGTCTATAAGCTGGGGCTGGAGCCGCCACTCCAAGCGGGAGGAGCTACCGCTCCAAGTGGGAGGAGCTACCCATGTGCGCTGCCATTGCCGGAAGTCTGCAGCATCTGTTTCGGCAAGTGCCTTTCAAGAGATCAAAAAAGTGGTAACATCCTTGATAAACAAAGAGCTCTTACAAGTGAATAAAAGTAAAAGCTCAGTAGCAAACAGATAAAAGTCACAAACAGGCAAGCCGCCCCGTTTCGGATAATCCAGTGCGCACTCGCTGAGCAGCTGCGACGCGTGAGGCACCATCCCAGACACTGCCGGTGCACAGTGAGCAGGACAGAGCCCCTGCTCTCGTGGAGCAGCCTAGTGAGAAGGGGGCAGACACAGATGAAGAGCAGACGTGTGTCTCATGCAGAAGGCAGTGTGTGTATCGAGAGAGTCCATTCCTGCATGTATCTGATGATGTATTGAGAGAGTCCAGTCCTAGGCGTCCGGAGGGCCCCGAGGAGACAGGGGTCTGCAGTTCTCAAGGAGGAGGAAAGGACAAGCATCTCGTTTTCTCTACATTCCTTCGTCTTGGTCACTTAAAACGTTTTTGTCTTTAATTGATGATTACACAACAAACAACTCAGTTTAAACTCTGTTTTATAGAACAACAGTGTGTCCTGCTTGAGCACAGTTTCTCCTTCTTGAAAACCTTTGGGCTAATCCTGTTATCTTAAAATGTAAACTATGGGAGTGGGTCTAGTGAGCTCTTTACAACCTTGAGACATTCTTTTGATTTATTGTAGTAACTAATTTTAAAAGTATTTAACTCCCTTGCGAGGGGGGACTAGCGAGGGGGACGCTCTCTGTCCCCCTTCTGAGTCTACGTCAGAAACTCTCTCTGTCCCTTTTCTTACTTTAATAAAACTCTGCTACACAAAAGCTCTTGAGTGATCAAGCCTCGTCCCTGGTCCCAAAGCTAAGTCTTCTCCTTCGGAGACTGTGAATCCGACATCGTTCACCGTAAGCTCTCGGTTCTGCGTAGCAAAGTGAAAGAGGGTGATGAGACGGAAGTGACAGAGCTAGGGTGGGCAGGAGGGTCAGGAAAGGTGGCATGGGAGCAACCAGTGTCCACCAACAGAACAGACGGACAGGTAAAGAAGATGCGGTATACATACTGGGCTGGCCAAAAAGTTCATTCAGATTTACACCATCTTAATGGAGAACCGAATGAACGTTCTGGCCAGCCCAATACACCCTGGAATACTGCTTACCATAAAAAGGGTGAAATAATGCCATCTGCAGCAGCGTGGGCGGGCATAGCGATTATCAAGGTATTACGTGCTGGTACTGAGTGCAGTGATACATACATATGATATAAGTTACATGTGGAGTCTAAAAAATGATGCGAATGAACTTATTTGCAAAATGGGAATAGCTGGGAATTCCCTGCTCCTTCAGTGGTTAGTACTCCACCCTCCCACTACAGGGGGTGCAGGCTCAGCCTCTGGTCAGGGGGCCAAGGTCCCTCACGTCACGCAGCACCGCCAAAAAGAGAAAAACAGACTGACAGACACAGGAAACAAAGCATGTGTGCTCACCCAGCCGGGTGGGAGCAGCGCGCTAGGACTCTGGGATTAACATTCACTCACCGCTGTATATGAGATGAGCAGCAAGGGCCTGCCGCGCAGCGCAGGGAACCGCAGCCCGTATCTTGGAATAACCCACCAGGGGAAGTGACCCGAGAGAGGATATAGGCACGTGCACGGACACAAATGCGTGCCCAGCCGCCCCAGCCATGCCCAGCTCTTTGTGAACCTGTGGGTTATAGCCCGCCAGGCTCCTCTGTCCATGGATCCTCCAGACAAGAATCCTGGCGTGGGTTCCCATGCCCTTCTCCAGGGGATCTTCCTGACCCAGGACTGAACCCCAGTCTTCTGCCCACGTACACACACACACACACACACACACACACACACACACACATGCATGTATGCATAACTGAGTCACTGTGCTATATAACATGACAGCATAGATCAACTGTAGTTTTTTAATGGTTAAACAAAAAGGAAGTGCTGATATCTGAATGACAAAACCATAGGGGCCAGTGAGGCAGGACAAGCTCTCTGAGGAGGAAGGAGCTCACACTTTCAAGAAGCCAAAGAAAGGTGAACGTGGCCAGAGAGGAGGGGTGAGGAGGGGCGTGTGGACAGAGAGGAGGGGTGAGGAGGGCGAGTGGATGAGGAGGGGCGTGTGGACAGAGAGGAGGGGTGAGGAGGGGCGTGTGGACAGAGAGGAGGGGTGAGGAGGGCGAGTGGACAGGGGGCCCAGCGCACGGGGCTCGGTGAGCTGGGAGAGAGCTGAGATGTGAGAGAGGCAGAAACAACCAGAAGCAGGAGAAGGACACGACCTGGTTGCGTTTTTCCATCACTCTGGCTGCTGAATGGGAGTCCACAAGAGAGGGGCCGGAGGGAAGCAGGAAGTGCAGTCGGGAGGCACCTCATCCGTCCAGCGCAGACGTGACGGGGACGTGGACAGAGGGCGTGCCTGGGGTGGGAGTGTAAAGATCCAGGATGTCTGGGGGAGTTAGTCACAGGATTTGCTGATGATGGACTGGATTTGGGGGTGAGGGGGAAAGGGGAGTCGAGGATACTGTATATATCTTGCCTGGGGTAGACGGTGGTACTTTTTCTTGGATGGGAAATATGGGAGAAAGTGGGAGGGAAGGAGCTGGTTCAGACAGAAGTTTGGATTTTAGTTTCCCAATCAGGGATCGAACCCAGGCCCATCGCAGTCGAAGCCTGGAGTCTTAGCCACTGGACAGCCAGGGAGGTCCCCAGGAGCTTTAGAGCAGTAACGTTAGCTGACACCAGCTGAGCTGTCCCCCTGCGCCTGGCACTTCCATCACGGGTTGGAGGCCAGACAGTTCTTTGTCCCGGGGCGGTCCTGGACCCTGTAGGGTGTTTAGCAACATCCCTGGCCTCTGCCCACTGGATGCCAGTAGCCTTGTGCGCACACACACACACACTCAGCTGGAAAATCAAACATGTCTCCAGACATTGCCTACTGACACCCTGGGGCAAAACCACTCCCTGGGGCAAAACTACGGCAGACTCTGCTCTTCACAGTTTCTCACAGCTAATCCTTGCAAGCACCCTGTGAATACAGCCACCACCCCCCAACTTACAGGTGAGACTCTAGAATTCAGCCACCATCCCCAACTTACAGCTGAGACCCTAGAATTCAGCCACCACCCCCAACTTACAGAGGAGACCCTATGAATTCAGCCACCACCCCCAACTTGCAGCTGAGATCCTAGAATTCAGCCACCACCCCCAACTTACAGCTGAGACCCTATGAATTCAGCCACCACCCCCAACTTACAGCTGAGACCCTATGAATTCAGCCACCACCCCCAACTTACAGCTGAGACCCTGTGAATTCAGCCACCACCCCCAACTTACAGCCGAGGAAAGCAGAGGCCCAGCCAGCTGTGCTCCTCTGGCCAGGCGACCATCCCTGCGAGATGCCCTGGAGTCAGGTGTGTGGATGTGCCTGTGGTTCACAGGAGCAGTTAGGGTGACGAGCACGTTGCAGTCAGTCGCCACCGGTGTCTCAGCGGGGCTGACCCCAGGGACGGGGGAGGCGCCCCACTGCTGCCCACCTCGCAGGTCGGTCCTCCGACCAGGGCCTGAGCCTGGGCTCAGCAGTGAAAGCCCCGAACCCTAACTACTAGGCCGCCAGGGAGCCCCCGCTTCTCTTCTGAAGAACGCCATTCCTCCTGGTATCACTCCTGTCTCCTGAGCCACCAGTCTCTTTCTTTTCTGGATCGTCCCCGTGAGCAACCACGGGCAACCTCCCTGTATCTCACGCCCCTCCAGCTCCCACCCCGTTTCTCCACTCCCCTTCACAGCAGCGTTCCTGAAACAGCTGGCACAGGCTGTCTCTCGCAAACCTCACCTCCCATGCTCCCTGCCATCCTCTGTAACTCCCGGCCTCATGCTGACTAAGCCCACCAGTCACTCCCCTGACCCCGTTTCACTGGCCCTCTCAGCAGCCTTGGACACACTTGGCCTCCCTCCCTCTTGAAGCACCTTCTTTCCTGGCCATCTTTTGTTGTTGTTTTTTAAAAAGTTGCTAAGTTGTGTCCGACTCTTTGCGACCCCACGGACTGCAGCACACCAGGCTTCCCTGTCCTTCACCATCTCCTGGAGCTTGCTCAAACTCATGTCCATCGAGTCAGTGATGCCATCCAACCATCTCATTCTCTGTCGCCCCCTTCTTTTGCTTTCAGTCTTTCCCAGCATCAGGGTCTTTTCCATTGAGTCAGTTCTTCACATCAGGTGGCCAAGGTATTGGAGTTTCAGCTTCAGCATCAGTCCTTCCAATGAATATTCAGGACTGATTTCCTTTAGGATGAACTGGTTGGATCTCCTTGCAGCCCAAGGGACTCTCAAGAGTCTTCTCCAACACCAAAGCTCAAAAGCATCAGTTCTTCAGCACTCAGCCATCTTTAGGGTCTAACTAACATCCGTACGTGATTAGTGGAAAAACCGTAGCTTTGACTACATGGGCCTTTGTTGGCATCTTGACTTTTCTCAGCTCCTCTGTTCTGCCTCTGAATGTTAAAAGGGCCCAAAAGGGACTGTCCTGGGGGTCCAGCGGCTGAGACTCTGCACTCCCAACGCATGGGCTCAGGTCCCACCCCTGGTCAGGGCACTAGCTCCCACACGCCATGACTAAGAGTCTAAACGGCGCAGCCAAAGAGCCCACAAGCCGCAGCCGAGACCTGGTCCAGCCACGCAAACAAGCAGATAACTGTTAACAAGGAAAACACGAGGGCCGGGGTCTGGGTCTGGGTCCCCTTCGCTTCCTACTTACACAAAAGAAAAAAATAGGCATGGCCAGTACACACAGAAAAATGTGCTCAGCCCCAGTTGTGACAAAAAGAAATGTCCAATAAAACAAATGAGATATATTTTCAATTTATCACAATGTCAAAGACTCAAAAGATGAATAATACTCAGTGTCAGTGTGGATGTGGGGAAACGGGCATTTCCATTCACCGCCGGTGAGAAAGATATACCGTCCTTTTGTGGACGGCAGTTTTGCAATAGCTATCTGTAGACAGATAGAAGAGAATGATCTGTCCTCTGCTTTGTCCTAAAATTGTTTTATTGACATAATTTAAGATTTACAGAAAAGTTGCGAGAATAAAACAAAGAGGGAATTCCCTGGTGGTCCAGTGGTTAGGACTCCACGCTTTCAATGCTAAGGGCCCAGGTTCAATCCCTGGCCTGGGAAATGAGGTCCTGCAAGCTACACATACACAGCGTGGCCAAAAAAGTGTAAAAAATAATAAAGATAAACAAAAGAGAACAAAGAATTTGCAGATGCCCTGCTCTAGATCACCTGGGGCCCACGAATGAGACCGTCACATCGGTCCTCCCCCTCTCCCACTGTGCGCATTTATTTACAGTTTACATACACTCATATACTGGGTGTTTACAGCCCATGTATTACATGTTTGTTTCTCAAACCACGTAGTAGTGAGTTGCAGGCATGATGTTCTTTTTCTGTAAACACTTAAGTACGCATCTCCTGAAAGTATGGGATTCCCTTCCATAACCACAATACAATTATCAAAATCAGGAAGTTAACTCATTGATACAACTCTCTGCTGTAACCCATGGATCTCACTGCAATGTCACCAATTGTCAAAATAACATCCATTTCAGCAAAAGAAAATCCGAGATCACTTGTCACATCCAGCCCCTGTTATCTCTTTAGGGTCCTTTAACCTGGAGCAGCTCCTCAGACCTTTGTATTTCACGAAATTGACATTTTTGAAGAGTCCAGGCAATTTTTTTAATAGAACGTCCCTTGGTTTAGGTTTGTCTGACACTCCTGGAGCTTGGTGAACTACAGTTCACAGGCCAAATCTGGGGCCCGCCTGTCATTTTTCTACAGCCCGTGAGCTAAGAATGGCTGTACTGTTTTTAACCGGTGGGGATGGGAGCAAAAGCCTAATCCACAACACTTGGAAACTGAATGAAACTCAATTTTCACAGATTCCTTGTCCACAGATAAGGGTTCAGTAGAACACGGCCACACCTGTCCATTGCGTTCTGTGTGGCCCTTTCACCCTGTAACTGAGTCGTTATGACACAGGCTTGTCCTCTCACGCCTTTGCCTGGCTGCTCGGAGCTCGACGGATCACTGGCCCAGCTACACCTTGACAAGATGCGTATCACACGGTCACGCAGCTTTTTACTATTACCAGTGCCCAGCCATCATGTCAAAACAAGAAAAGAGGACACTGACTGTTGCACCTTTTTCATCATGTCTGACTCTTTGTGACCCCAGGGACTATATACTCCATGGAATTCTCCAGGCCAGAATACTCGAGTGGGGATCCTTTCCCTTCTCCAGGGGATCTTCCCAGCCCAGGGATTGAACCTGGGTCTCCCGCATTGCAGGCAGATTCTTTACCGGCTGAGCCACCAGGGAAGCCCTTTTATTGTGGTAAAATACACAGACTAAAACCTTTGCCATTATAGCCGCTGTGAAGTGAAGGGTTCAGGGGTTTTAAGCACAGCCCCATGCTGGGTGGCCGTCGTCCCCACCCACCTCCAGAACTCTTCATCTTGCAGAACTGAAACTCGGCCCCCATTAAGCAATAACTTCTGTTCCCCAGCTTCCAGCCCCTGGCAACCACTATTCTACTTTCTGTATCTATGAATCTGATTACTCTAAGGACTTTAAAATATATATTTATTTATGTATTTGGCAGTGCCACGTCTTAGTTGTGACATGTGGGATCCAGTTCCCTGACCAAGGATCGAACCCAGTCCCCCCGCACTGGGAGCCCAGAGTCTCAGCCACAGGCCACCAGGGAAGTCTCCTCCAAGCACCTTTCGTGACCGGGCTTCTTCCACTTAACGTTCTAGAGGCCCATCCACGCTGCACCGTGGTCAGAACCCCCTTCCCTGTTTGCACCCTGATGACTTTTGGCTGCTCTGGGTCTGCTGCTGTGCACGGGGGCCTTTCTCAGCTGCGGAGAGCGGGGGCTGTCTCCAGGTGGACGTGCGGGCTTCTCATCGCAGGGTTGCTCCCTCTTGTTACTGAGCACGGGCTTGGGGCACACGGGCTTCAGGAGTCGCTGCGAGTGGGCTCAGGAGATGCGCCTTGTGGCCTCCAGAGCACAGACTTAGCAGCTGGGCGCACGGGCTCAGCTGTCCCGCGGCATGTGGGAGCTTCCCCGATCAAGGGCTGAGCTGGCGTCCCCGCACTGCGAGAGGGATTCGTAACCCCTGGACCAGGGCCGCCCTCCTTCCTTTTAAGGAAGAAGACTCTGTTGCGTGAATGAATCACATTTAGTTTATCCATGCACCCACTGGTGGGCAAGTGGTGTGCTTTTCAGGTCCAGTGGGCTGAGTATTTTTTAGTGTATTGAGATGGCAAAGCGTCGTCTTTTCTGTGCTCAGAGAACACGGCGCTTGCCTTGGTCCACTGTGCCTAAAATGTTCACTATTACTCATCTATACAGAGACTGGCTGGCCCTTGTTTTGTTTATCCTGGCTTCACAGCAGCCCTGGGGCTTTCCTGCACGTAGGATTCCATTGCACGCCAGTGCTGGCGTGGTTCCCATTTCACTTACAGGCTCCGGTGCTCAAGCTTTTTCTCCACAACTTTGTAAAGGGTTTTCCACAAATGCACTTGACTCCTTCCTCTCAACTGTGCCAACACAAGCCCTGTACCTGGCCCAGAACCATCCCCAGCCCCCGACCCCACCCCCAGCCAGCCCTGTTCTTTCTTATCCAGACGTCAATCATTTCTGTATTTCCTGATCCCTCTGTTGCACCCAGCCTTG
>SJYB01000300.1:603744-613805 GCA_006408585.1 Antidorcas marsupialis | reverse complement strand
CACAAAAAAACACACCCACACGCGCGCACACACAAACACACACCACACACAAACAAACACACACTAACACACACAAAAAAACACACCAACACACACACAGACAAACAAACACATACAAACACACACACACGGGTGACCGGGGCTCTGCACAGCAAGCCATTTTCTGGAAGAAGAGAGGAGGGGATGTCTTTCTGGGCACGAAGCTCCTGCATGCCGCATGGCACCGCCCAAAAAAAGAGAGCAGCTAACTTCTTCCACTTGGTAGGGGTTTCAGTATCTACTAAACAGCTCAAAGGACATGGCTCAGAAAATTATATATATATAGCCCATAAGGTGGAACTGAAGATCCTGAGTTTGTTTTATCTCTAGACTATTATTTTTCCTTGTTTGACTATTTTTCTTTAATTCTACTTTGTTTTTCCACTTCTCTGATTAAATTTCCTCTTTGTAACTCAGAGAAGGCCTAGAAGGCCAAAGCTTTTCTACAAACAGGAGGCAGGGGATACAGCAGGGGCCTGCTCAGTCACCACACCCCTCTCAGCTCCTGCATTCATTAAGTCACTCATTCATTCATTCAGCGCCCACCATGCGCTGCATCCTGTCCTGGGACCAGGAGCAGAGCAGTGAGCAAGACAGAGACTGAACCCTCCAGGATCACAGTGTAGCTGGGGGAAGGGCGCAGGGCAGACAGTTACCAGCACGAAGCAGCAGGGCTGCCAGATAAACTACAGGACGCCCAGTTGAACTTCAGGTAAACAGTGAGTAATTCGCCATGTCCCAAGCAATATTCTGGGGTAATTATCCATTGTTGATCTGAAATTCAAATTTAACTGCGTGTCTTGGGTTTTCACATGCCTATATATTTTCAGTTAGTAACGATCTGAGGAAACTAAGCCAGTGTGACTTTTGTGTTTTGGAGTGCTGGGGGCTGGGGTCTGCTTTAGCCAGGTTGTCAGGGAGCTGAAACCTGAATTAGGGGGGAGGGCCCCACCCCCACCCCAGACTCCACGTCTGACCCATTCACCTCTGATTTCTTCAGCTGCACCCTGGCTTCTTCAGGCTAGACTCATTATCGCTATCAAAAGGGAAATCTTAAGGACCTCCCTGATGGCCCAGTAGCTGAGAATCCGCCTGCCAATGCAGGAGACGGGGGTGGGAGCCCTGGCTCAGGATCTGGAGCCCGTGAGCTGCAGCAAGAGAAGCCGCTGCAGCGAGAATCCTGAGCACTGCATCTGGAGAAGGCCTGCACGCAGAAGCAAGACCAGCGCAGCCAAACCTGATTAAAAGCCTTAGCGTTCTTCCCAGGAGCCAGGCAACAGCAGAGAGACTCAGCAACACCTGTAACAGGCTGGCCCCCAAAGAAAATCTTTCAACAAAGTTCAGAACAGAATCAAGCAGTAAACTCATCAGCTGAACCCAAACCCAGACACTGCAACTCAAATCTGACTTGAGAAATGGGGGTTACAGGAACTGAACCCACAGGAGCCAGGCTACATAAACACTCATGTTTTAGATGATGGGAAGTCTTGTTCAAGAGGTTATGAGTGGACTTACGCCCCAGCAAGGCCAGGGGCAAAAGCCTATATCTAAGCCTGAGGTTTCTGCAGACATGAGAGAGTCTTAGAGGAGATGATTACCCCAGAGTGGCTTGGGAAGCCAACCCCACAATTTGCTTGGGGTGGCAAAATCCTCGACGTATAAGCATCCCTTAAGCATGATAAGAATTGAGTTTAAAAAAACAAAAACCAAAAAACAGAATCAAAAACATAGTCGTTACATATTTGCGTTAAGAAGCTACAGGTGGCCCAGGGGCTAAGACTGTGTGCTCTCAGTGAAGGAGGCCCAGGTTCGATTCCTGGTCAGGGAACTGGAGCCCGCGTGCCCCAGCTTGAAAGGTCCCTCGTGCCGCAGCTAAGACCCAGCTCAGCCAAATAAGTAAATAAAAACAAATAAATGTTTTTTTAAAAGAAAGAATGGGTGCCAAAGTGTATTAGACATGGCAAGGGCGTCCGAACTCTCTTAGAAACTTCATCTAACCTCATGTTAAATTGCTCAGGTTCCTAAGGAAACAGAAATCACGGCCATATGTGAGTGTGATTATAATGCTGCATTGCTTTCCAATCTTAGGGGCAAAAAATTTAAAAGACTCATAATGAAATCAAATGAAACAAAGAGAGATAATGTCCAAGATTTTTTTAAAAAGAGGTGCATGCATGAAATCTTAACTATTTGCAATATTTAAAAGAATATGCTCTATGGGAATAACAGATTAGGTTTAAGTTTCTAATTTAACATGCATAATGAATCATTGATTGATTTAGACTTCTGATTTTCAAGTCAAAATCTTACTAAATTTGTCAACAGTACTAGAATAGCTATAAGAATTTAAATTCACCCTATTTATAAATGTGATTATTAGATTTCTAATAATCTATTTAAGTGCTTGAGTGGGTTTTGTTTGTCATTAAAGCAAGTGAAGTGATTTAAAAAGAAACAATATATTAAATTTACACGCAGTTTAAGATGTTCAAGCATATTTAATTAACCATTAATTATTTTCAGCATTAATTTTAAACACTCATCTAATGGCCCCTTAAAATTACTTTCAAAGTTGCTATATTCATAAAAGAAGCTTTTTAACCTAACTCAAGGGCCAAACGTGAGAGTGTTGGATTTATAAGTATAATAAATTGAACATCATAAACTAATAATTTTTTAAAAGAAAGTCCGAAGACTTTTTTCTACTCAGAAAAGCTACCCTCAAGGGCACCAAAAGCTCACACTGACATTCATGTAACAAAAACTATGGAAATTAAAATCAGGCCACTCACTCCCACTGACCCAGTGGCTGTTGGAGGTCCCCAGGCTGTCCGGAGGGACTGGGCCCCTCAGCAAGGCCCGGGCCTCTGGATGCTCAGCCGCCTCCTACGGACGACGGTCCTCCGGGCCTCAGCCCTCCTGGGCAATGCCCTGTCCAGTCCCGCCCACCAGTGGCAGCCGCAGCGACCCTGGGCCAGGGGCTTTAGGTGGCTTATCTCCTCTCATCCTTATGACAAGCATGTGGTGAAGATGTTTTCAATCGTCTGCATTTTCAGGTGGCAACATGGAAAGGTCAAGACACAGGCAAAGCAGCCCAGGGTCCAAGCCAGGCGGCCGGCTCCTGGGCTTTCCCGCGGCACCACGGCCAGCTCCCCCTGAAGACAGCAGCCCTCCAGGAGCGGCCTCGGAAGCGCCAAGAGGCTGAGGGTTTTGTGCGCTTGGCGCCCCTGCTGGAAGCTGGGCATATGGCACAGCCGTTCACTGACTCTCAGAAAGGTGCACGCCTGAGATTTCCACCCAGGAGAGGGACAGAAAGATCCCCAAGCCCCACGGCTTCTAGAACTCACCCCGAAAAGCCTTTCTCCCTCCAGCCTGCCCCCGAGGTCAGCTCCACTGTCCCAGCTAGACGCTTGTCCCTTGCCACTTGGAGCACAGCCGCCCGCCTGCTCTCGGGAGTCCCTCCCACCTACCACCACCTGCAGCAGAGAGCTCTACTTTCCCTGGCTCCCCACGCCCAGAGAATCCAGCCAGAATTCTCTCTGCCCTGGCACTCGAGGCCTCCACAGCTCAGCCCCGGACAGTCTTCCTGGCCTCGTCCCCGAAACATCCCCCCATAGTTGGCCCAGAGCTTCCACCCTCCCCTTTCGTGGCTGTGCTCGGCCTCCTGACAGAAAGGCCCCTCCCCCACCTCTGCTTGTCAAACTCCTACCCAACCTTCACAGGTGAGCCCAAAGGCCACCTCTTCCAGGAAGACTTCCCTTCCTTCCTTAGCTTGAATTAACTTTTCCTGTATCTGTTGAAGCAGAGGCTGTACGTACCAGTCAGACTCCTAACAGCACTGTGTCTCTGCCTGGAGGTTTTCTTTATGAGCAGACAACAGACCAGGCGTGCTGGGAACTACCCCAGCCCCGACCCAGACACAGCCCTCTATCTGTGATTCGGTTGGAGGGTGGAGGATGAACGCCCCAGCTCCCTCACCCCTGGCTGGAATAACTTTGAGTTGCTGTTTTCAGCCGCTCAGTGTGCCCGACTCTCTGCGGCCCCACGGGCTGCAGCTCGCCAGGCGCCCCCATCCTTCACTGCTTCCCAGAGTCTGCTCAGGCCACGCCCACTCGGCGCCACCGCTTCTCAAGGTGCAGCAGCCCGTCAAGGTGAGTCAGTGTGTGCTCCTCTCCTTGCTAACTCCTTAACGTTCATGCATTCATCTCTCATTCTCCTCCTGGTGTTTTCTGGGACCGCCTCTCAGGTAAACAGCTTCCTGCCACAGGATGTGCTTCCCGGGGTCCCCTCGCTGGGCGCTAGGCCGCCTGCGCGTCCCCATTCTGGTGCTTAGCTCGCGCTCTGCTGCAGCCTGTTCAGCGGGGGCCTGTGTGGCGCCCGTTCAAGCCGCAGGCAAGCGGCTTACTTCCCTGGTGGCCCAGTGGTTAAGACTCCTGTGCCCCCAGTGCAGGGGCCGGGCTTCCATCCCTGCTCAGGGAACTGGATCCCACATGCCAACTAAGTAAGACCCAACACAGTCAAGTTAAACAAATAAATATATTAAAAAATTTTTAAAAATCATAGGCAAGATGCATCCAACACTTCCTACTTTTTCTTAGCCCTACATATGCATAATTTCATTTAAATCTCGTGACAACCTGGGAAGTAGCGATCATGGTTATCCCATTTCACAGACGAGAAAGTCAAGACTCGAGTAAAATGCCTTTTCCAAGACCTTGAAAGCCAGCAGGTGTCAGAGCTGAGGCTTAAATCCAAGGGGACTGCCTCTAGCGATGGGGCATTAACCCCACGAGGTGGAGCAGGGATAATTGCAGCGCCTGGGTCCAGGTGGTCAGAAGCGCCTGTTCTTATAGGAGAGTGTGTATGCGTGCACCTTCTGCCCAGCCCCATGCGTGGCGCCCACTCGGTGACTGCTCATCTCAGTGACTATTTATTAAGTGCTTGTCAGAGCGAATCAACATCCAAGGCCCACAGGAGCAAGGCATGGTGGCCAGAAGACCTGTGAAAGGGCGAAGCTCGAGGGGCCTGCTCGGCTCTCAGCAGGCGTGGGCAGGCCACTGCCGCTCTCTCAGCCTCACTCCCCCTTTCCCCGGTTCCCAGCTGGCTCAGTGGGTAAAGAATTTCCCTGCAGTGCAGGAGGCGCAGGCAGATGTGAGTTCCAGCCTCAGTTGCCCCTCTGTCCAGGGAGAGGGCCTCCCTCTAAGGATTCACACCGAATCCCTGAACCCTGACCCCAAACCCCTGTGGGAGATAGGGTCCCAAAAGCTAGAGAAAGGAGCTGAGTGAAGCTGGGCCGAGGCAGGAGGCATCCTTGCCAAGTCAGCTTCTTGCAGGCCAGGTGAGGAAGAAAAAACAAAACACCTCCCTCCTTCCTGCTTCTAAAGTGGGGATCTGGCGCCACCTCGTGGGTACCACCTCTTCCAGCCGCCACCTTTTCTCGTCAGCATCTTAACACACACTCCACTGATGCCCTCGGGAACTCCAGAGCAATCCCACTCTCCTCACCAAATACGTACCTGCTGTGCCAGGCACCAGGGCTCAGCCCAGGAGCGATGATCACAGACAGGGCACCAACAGTTCCTGCCTAACAGTTTAGAAGCGTCTGGACCAGCACTCCCAGTAGACATACAATGCAACTCACAGGCTCATGCCTCGTGTACTTCTCAACTTTCTAGTAGCCTATTTCAAAAGTGACGGGGGAAGTTAATTTGAATAATATTTTATGTAATCCAGTACACCCAAAATATTATCATTTCAACATGTAGTCAATATGTTTTCAATTACCTTTTCTTTTTCTTACTAACTGTTTGAAATCTGTGTGTGCTACATTCACAGAGCATCTCAGTTTGGACTAGCCAAATTTCAAGGGCTCAGTGGCCCTGGATGTCAGCAGCTACCTACCACGCTGGGCAGCACAGGTCTGCACAGACCAGGCAGCCTCCTCTGGCCCTTGGCAGCTCTGCAGAGATTCGACCCATCACGTCTTCCTCAGGGTCTACATTTCTAGCTTTGGTTTAGAGGCTTGGAAGGGGTAAGAGGCCAGGTTCCTTCTTCCCACTGAGCTGGGTTTGAATCTCAGCGCTTAGGGACAGGACCACGTGCAAGTCATTTCGCCCTTTGAAATGTAAAAGGAGGCTGCCTCTGGGGTTGTGGCAAGAATGCCTGGCCAGTCAGACATGACCCGTAACTGGGACGGTGGCCTCGGCCTCAGAGCCTTGGCCGCTTTTCGGCGTGGGTGCGGGCATGTGTGCTCACTCACTTCAGTCGTGTCCGACCCTTTGCGACCTCAGGGACTGTAGCCCACCGGGCTCCTCTGTCCGTGGGATTCTCCAGGCGAGAATCCTGGCCTGGGCTGCCCTTTCCTTCTCCAGGGGATCCTCCCGACCCAGGGCTGAACCCGGGTCTCTTATGTCTCCTGCACTGGCAGGCAGGTTCTTCACCGTGGTGCCAGCTGGGGAGCCCTCTGGCATGGTTAATGATGGCTAATTTTACAGTCAATGTGGCTCAGGTCTGGCTCCCCAGCTGTCTAGTCAGACACAGGCTAGGTGTTGCTGTGAAGGTCTTTTTTAGATATGGTTAACATTTAAATCCACAGCTTCTGTGTAAAGCAGGTTGCCCTCCTCACCACCACCTCATACTGTGGATGGGCTTCATCCAACCAGTTGAAGGCCTTATGAGCAAAGACTGAGCTTTCCGGAAGAAGGAGAAATTCTTGGGGCCCCGGGTACAACCGCTGGTCTGGGAACGAGATCCCACAGACGACAGCTGAAGATCCCTCGTACTGCAACTAAGATCCAGTGAAGCCAAATAAGCATCTTTAAAGGTGGGGGGCGGAGGGGACTTCCTGGAGGTTCCATGATTCAGAGTCCGCCTCCCAATGCCGGGCACACGGGTCTGAGCCCTGGTAGGGCTCACATGCCACGGGGCTTCTAAGCCCTCCCTCCACACTGCTGAGCCCAGGCCACAGCTAGAGAGAAGCCTGTGCTCGAGAATGAAAGCACCCACATGCCACAGCAACTCAGACCCAACGCAGCCAAATAAATAAATTAATCAAAAAAGAAGAATACATCATGGAAACCCTGCCTGAATTTCCAGCCTGCATATTTCAGACTCAAGACTTCAGCACCGACTCTCCCCAAATTGCCAGCCAGCCTGCCTACTCGACAAACTTCAGAATAGCCAGCCCCAACAATGGCATGAAGCAAGTCCTTAAAATAAATGTCTGTAGGTGACAGCAGCCCCGGAAGGCTTTGAAGGGTGCGTCTAGCCGGACACGGGTCCCTCATTCTGAATGCCTATGGTATTAGAGCAGCAGCAGCAGCACGGAATTAGCGGCTGAAGAACAGCCTTGCTCCAGCCGCTGGCATGAACATAACAGTGCGACACCCCAGCCCTGGAACCGGAACTGTGTTAGTTGCTCAGTCCTGTCTGACTCTTTGTGACCCCACGGACTATAGCCCGCCAGGCTCCTCTGTCCATAGAACTTTCCAGGCAAGAATAGTGGAGTGGGGAGCCGTTCCCTTCCCCAGGGGAGGTTTCTGACTCAGGGATCGAACCTGGATTCCCCGCACTGCAGGCAGATTCTTGACCACCTGATCTACCAGGGAAGCCCCAGCCCTGTTCTCCCCCTAAAGGAAACATCCAGCAAGAGCAAGGGCTGGGGCAGAAGGAGAATGACTCCCCCGCCCCAGAGCCCGCCCTTCACTGGCTGGCGAGAGGCCCCTTCCAAGGGGTGGGATGCGAGGGCGGGCTCGGCTGGGGACAGGGGCTATGGGGGCCCAAAGAGAGACCCAGGATGCGGGGAGCTGCTCTTGAGGGCAGAGGCGAGGGTGGAGGAGGTCCCTGGGCCAGAGAAGCTGCCTCGGGGACAATGACCCAGGCCCCATCGCCTCACCACTCTGGCCTCTTGTCAGAACTCCTGTTGAACTCAGCCCTGCGTGGCAGGCAGAGTGGTCTTCCCAAAGCATCCACCACATCATCGCAGTGTTCCAGGGCCCTTCCCCGGCTCTCCTGTGGCGGCCCAGTCCCATCACCTCACTGCTCTGGCTGGCCTCCCATCAGAACTTTGGCTCACAAGGCAGCCACGGTGATTTTCCTAAAGCACGCATCAGGTCATTGCCACGTTTCAAGGTCCTTCCCCAGCTTTCCTGTGACCTTGAGATAAAGTCGAAAGTCCTTTACATGACATAAGATAGGGCCTGGTGTGACATGGCCGTGGCAGGCCAGCCTCGCCCCCCCCCCAGCCTGGGCGGACGGAGCTCGCCGGGCCCTTCCGTGCGTGCGTCACTCTGTCCCCAGCAGCCTTTCCCATCTCCCCTACCCACGGTCAGCCCAGCCCTCCGGGTCCTCAGCTCCACGCCCTTGGTCTGCATGGCAGCCTGCGTCCCCTCCTCTGGGACCCCGGGGCCCTGCTCCGTGGCCCCTCCAGAGCTTCCGTATTTAAGGATTTTAGACACAGCCATCTGCTTGGGTGGCTTCAGGGGGCCCTGAAGGTGATCACAGGGCCCCTCACCCCTGCCCTCCCCTCCCTCGAGGCCACAGCTGTACGGTGGCTGCTGTATCAGCTCTGGGACCACCTGGTACCCAGGACAGCCTGGCATACAAGGCTTCACTGAATCATGCCCGCTGCTCCCTACCCTGGGTCCCCATCTGCAGTCTGGCTGGGACACCCTGCACCCATCCTTATCTTGTCTGAGTCTCCTCAGCTTATTAGAACCCTGCTTTGATTTGCAAACTATGAAGTCCTAGACAATGTGAACGGGGATTGATGCCAAGATCTTGGTTCCCTGTTCACCGATGCTGAAAAGAAAGAAGGAGACAGATTGGAGGGAAAGTAAAAAAGGAAGAGCAGCTTCATTCTTTGCCAGGCAAAGGGGACACCAGCTTGCTAGCGCCCCAAGAAATGTGCCCTCCTCCCTGGGGGATAGGGGAGACTGCATACCCTCCTGAAGGTCTTGCTTTTTTTCCCTTTTGCAGAACTTCAAGCCAGCCACAGCAGGCCTCAGGTAACTCGGTTAACTGGGGTTGGTCTCTTCTGAAGTGATCAGCCCGTGAGCTTCTTTCTGAAACAAGATTGCTGAGAGGGGCTGCAGGGGGTGGCGAGGGCCAGGTGCAGAGTGCAGTTCAGCGGGGTCAGAGAGCCGCTGTCTCTGTGAAGGGCAAGTCCGGCTGCAGTCATCTGTCGGCTGCTGTTACTGCTGTTTCAGTTGCTGTTGTTATTACTGCTGTTGGGTCCACCTCTCTGTGACCCCATGGACCGTAGCCCGCCAGGCTTCTCTGTTCATGAGCTTCCCCAGGCAGAAATACTGGAGTGAGCCACCGTTTCCTTCAAGGGGTCTTCCCAAGCAGGCATCGAACCTGGTGGCCTCCTTACTGCTGAGCCGCCAGAGAAGCCCAGAGAATAACCGAGACTGCTTAACTCTCCCAGGCCTGTTCATGCTGTTTGCCTAGCCTGTTCATTATTTCCTTGTTTTCCTTGTTTGTTAGAAAAGAAGGGCTTCCCAGGGGGCTCAGTGGTAAGAAATCCACCTGCAATGGGGGACATGTTGGCTTGATGCAATGCATTTGATCCCTGAGTCTGGAAAATTCTGTGATGAAGGAAATGGCAACCCGCTCCAATATTCTTGCCTGGGAAATCCCATATACTGAGAGAGCTGGGCAGACTACAGTCCATGGAGGTGAAAAAGAGTCAGACAACTTAGTGACTAAACAAAATCAGAGAAGTTTCATTTGTATTTAAGAAAAGTCACACTTCTGTGTTTGCTGCAACAGGATGAATGCGTGCTTGTGACACTGCGAGGTTTTTAAAGTGTGTAATTAAATGACACGTACAGTTCGAAGCCAGTTTTTATAAAAACTTCACTATATACAGGCGTAGAAAATAATTACCATCTACTAAAACTTGAGTCTTTGGTCCTGATGTGCTAAGCATTTTGCTCGGTATCAGCTGGTTATTCCTTACAACCCTGTGGGCTGGATACTGCTGGTAGCTCCCGTACAGAGGAAGAAACCGAGGCCCAGAG
>SJYB01000300.1:555931-579649 GCA_006408585.1 Antidorcas marsupialis | reverse complement strand
CCCCGAGGAGCTGGGGGCTCACCCAGCCCCTGTGGGCCTGGACTGGCCCTGACTTCCTTCATCTGGGCCCGTGCAGTCTAATGTGTTCTTCATCTCATAAAAATTTTTTAACTGTATTGAAGTATGGTTGAGTTACAGTGTTGTGTTAATTTCTGCTATACAGCAAAGTAACTCAGATCTACCTATATATTCTTTTTCCTGTTCTTTTCCATTACCGCTTTTCACAGGATATGAACACGGCTCTCTGTGCTGAACAGTAGCACCATGTTCAGCCATCCTGTATACACTAGCTTACGCTTGCAAATACCAGACTCCCGGTCCTCCCCTCCCCGCCACGTGGGCAGCCACAAGTCGCACTCTGTATCTGGGTCTGTTTTTGTTTTGTAGATATGTTCATTCGTGTCGTATTTTAGATTCCACATGTAAATGGTGTCACTGGTGTTTGTCTTTCTGTTTCTGACTTACTTCCTTTCGTATGACAGTTTCTAAGTCATCCATGTTACTGCAGACGGCGTTCTTTTTGGTGGCTGAGTCATATTCCGTCGCGTGCACGCTCTGTACTCTCCTCGTTGGTCGTTGATGGACACGGAGGTTGTTTCTGCGTCTGGGGCTGTAACTTGTGCTGCTGTGCACATGGTGGAGCGTATATCTTTTTGTATTATGGTTTTGTCCGGGAATATCCCCAAGTATGGGGTTGCTGGATCATGCGGCAGCTCTATTCCTAGTTATTTGAGGAACCTCCGCACTTTTCTCCACAGTGGCTGCATCCGTTTACATTCCCACCAACAGTTCCCTTTTATCCACACCCTCCTCCGTTTATTATTTGCAGGCTTTTTAACGATGGCCGTTCTAGCCAGTGTGAGGGGCCTCGCTGTTGTTTTGATTCCTCCCATAAGTATTTTTTCAGCGTCTCTCGTGTTTCGGGACTGGGCCAGGCCTGGGGGAGGCCGAGCGCAGGAGAGGCAGCCCCGCCGTCGGGCGCCTGCAGCCCGGGCGATGGGGGCGCGGAGAGTGAGCGCGGCTCTGGCGCGGTTCCGGCGCAGCTGTCCCGAGTCCGCCGCAGAAGGAGCGCGTACAGTGTCCCAAGTGCGAACCCAGGGGAGCTGCCTTGGTCTGGACCACCGGAGCGGCTTCCGGGAGGAAGGCGGCGTTACGCTCTGGGGCCGGGAGGAGGGGAGGGCTTGGCCAGGGGAAGCGGGCTCGTTGCTCCGCAGGCAGAGGCAGCGCGCGGAGGCCCGAGCCTGGGGTCCTCCGGGAGCCGGGGGCGGCCAGCGAGGGGGAGGCGGGCGGAGAGGCCGGGGGCAGGCCTCGGGGGCCCCCAGCCCGCGGTGAGGCCGGGAGCTTCCTCCCGGGTCAACGGGGGCCCCGACGGGGCGGGAAGCCGGGGAGCGACGCGATCCGGCTGGACTTCGTCCTAATATCGCTCTGGCCGCAGCCTTGGAAAGGGATCCCCGAGCCCCGCTGGGTGCCTCCTTTCCGCCCAGGGCTGTCGCGATGCAGCCGGCGTGTGTCGGCGTGCGTGTTTGAGGTCTGCGGCGGAAGGGCTTCATTTATCGCCGAGGCTGCGTCGAGTCTCGGTGGCAGCGCTCGGGGTCTCCGCTGCGCCCTGCGGGCCGTCCCTTAGCGCGCGCGGGCTCTCCGGCCGCGGCGCGCGGGCTCAGCGGCTGCGGCGCGTGCCTTCAGCTGCCGTCTGGCGCACGGCCTGGTGATTGGACTCACACACAGCATGAAAGGGTCACCGCACTCCGTTCAGTGTAGTCCATCCTCTCATGTAGATACAGAATTGTCGTTGCTCAGTCACTCAGCCCTGTCCGACTCTGCGACCCCACGCACTGCGGCGCAGGCCTCCCTGTCCTTCTCCAATTCCTGGAGTTTCCGCAAACGCGTGTCCATTGTGTGGATGGTGGCATCCAACCAGCTCATCCTCTGTCGCCCCTTCTCCTCCTGCCCTCAGTCTAGAAATACAAAACAAGAAAGCTTTCCTTCTGATGAAAACACGTAAGCTTTACTCTCTTCATAGCTTTCGTTTATAACATGTAGCAGTATTTGTCTCCAACTTATTTACCTTAGGTTCATCCACGTTGTTGCAAATGGCGAGATTTCTTTCTTTCTTTTTTTTTTTTTTTTGTAGCTGAGTGCTATTCCATTGTGTGTTTTCTGCACCTTCATCATCCATTCATTATTGGTGGGCACTTAAATTCCTTCCATATCTTGGCTATTGCAAATAATAATGCAAACACAGGAATACATATATCTTTTCTAATTTGTGTTTTTATTTTCTTCAGATAAAGACCCAAGAGTGGAATGTCTGGATCATATGGAAGTCCTATTTCTAATTCTTTGGAGGAGTCTCCATGCTTTCTCCTGTAGTAGCTGCACCGGTTTACATTCCTACCAACAGTGCACAGGGCTCCCTTTATTCCACGTCCTCGCCAGTGTTTATTATTCGTTGTCTTTTTTTGTGATAGCCATTCTGACAGATGTGAGGCATTTCATTGTGGTTTTGATTTGTATTTCCCGGATAATTAGAGGGAGAAGGCAATGGCTCACCACTCCAGTACTCTTGCCTGGAGCATCCCATGGACGGAGGAGCCTGGTGGGCTGCAGTCCGTGGGATCACTAAGAGTCTGACACGACTGAGCGACTTCACTTTCACTTTTCACTTTCATGCATTGGAGAAGGAAATGGCAACCCACTCCAGTGCTTTTGCCTGGAGCATCCCAGGGATGGAGGAGCCTGGTGGGCTGCCCGTTGATGGGGTCACACAGAGTCGGACACGACTGAGGTGACTCAGCAGCAACAGCAGATGATTAGAGATGTCGAGCATCTTTTCACATATCTGTCCCCCTTTGTATGTCTACAAAGGAAAGAATGTCTATTCAGCTTCAATGTCCATTTTTAAAATCAGGTTGTTTTTTGACCTTGAGTTGTATGAGTTCTTTGTATATTTTGGGTATTAACCCCTGACCAGATATATCTGTTGCAAATACCTTTTCGAATTCAGTAAGCAGCTCTTTTGTTTTGCTGATAGTCCCCTTTGTTGAGCACAAGCTTTTTAGTTTGATGTGGTCCTGTTTGTTTGTTTTTGCTTGTGTTGCGCTTCCCTGAGGAGATAGATCCAAAAACACTGTTACTAAGACTGATGTCAAAGAGCACACTGCTTGTGTTTTCTTCTAGACTTTTTATGGTTTCAGAGCTCACATTTAAGTCTTTATTCCACATTCATTGCTGTGTGTGGTGCTTGTGAGAAAGCAGCCCAGTGTGGTTCTTTTGCACGCGGCTGTCCGGGTTTGCCCAGCACTGTCTGCTGAGAAGCTGTCGTTTCCCGTGTAGTCTTGCCCCGTCTTGTGGACCGATGGCCCACGTGCGACTCCGTTGCCGGCTCTCTGTCCTGTCCCGGTTGCTGTGTGTCTGTCTCTGTGCCGCGCCGTGCTGCTTTGTTTCCTGTGGCTTTGTCGTATGGTCTGCGGTCACGGCTCGTGTTGCCTTCCCTCTACCTTAGAGCCGTCATGAAATGTCTGCCTGTCCATTTCTCTGGACCCTGCCTCCCCCACCCCCTCCAGGCAGTGGCACAGCAGATGCGAGCCTCACACCGCCCGAGTCAGCCTTCTGTATCTGTCTCTCCGCCCCTGTCTGTCCCCATCCGGGACCTGCCTTTGGTGCTAACCCTGGCTCTCTCCAGGCATCAGACGTAGGACTCAGGTTTGCCAGGTCACAGCTGCCCCCGTGGCTGCTCTTGAATCTCACCCTGGGCCATCTCCCCGGTGTCCTGTGGGGTCTGCACTGAGGTTGGGAGCATCTGCAGAAGTAGAGACAACAGCGTTGCCCTCTCTCCTTGCCGACGCAGGCATCCTGGACCTGGGGCCCTGAGGGCCAGGGCGCCATCCTGCTAGTAAACTGTGACCGAGACACACCCTGGTTGCCCCAGGAGGACTGCAGTGATGAGAAGGTCTACAGCAAGGAAGGTGTGTGGAGTCTGCACTCGGGGCTGCGAGGAGGGGCAGGGAGGGGCAGTGGGGACATTCATGCCAAGTCTTGGGCAAAGCGGGAGGCCGGTATGACCCTGGCTTTCCTGAAGATTGGACTCAGGTATCCACTCTCGCTAAGAACAGATGGCGAAACTGTCATTACCGTTCGGTTGGATGGGAACCACACTTTTTACGAAGCTGCACATATGTTAAAAAACGGAGCAGAAGGATGTTCCAAGTGTCATGGGAGGTCATCTGTGGTATTGGAGATAGCAACTACTTTTTACACTTTTCTATAGTTTCCATAATATATACGTTTGGGGTTTGCTTTGTCCTGCTTATAAAAGTAACAGGCCAACGTTCCAGCCACACTCCTCCTTTGTTTTTCTTTTTGAATTGAGATGTGATTGACATACAGCAGTATGTAAGCTCAGGGCACACAGCGTCTTGAGTTGATTTCTATGCATCATGAAGTGAGTGTCACAAGAAGTTTAGTAAACATCCATCACCTCATACAGGTACACAACTAAAGAAATAGAAAAAAAATGCTTGAGAGGAGCCCTCTCAGGATTGACCCCCTGAACGACCTTCATGGGAGACACGCAGCAGTGTCTGAGATTAGTCGTGTTGTTCGTGAGCACCGTCATCCGGTCCCCCCGCGCCCCCAAGCAGTTCTCTCAGTTCCACCCTCCTCTTGCCTCCGCCCCCAGACCTGAAGGACATGTCCCAGATGATCCTGCGGACCAAAGGCCCCGAGCACCTGCCCGCCGGCTACGAGATCGTCCTCTCCATCTCCATGTCGGACTCGGACAAAGTGGGCGTGTTCTACGTGGAGAGTGAGTGTCCCCAGCCCACCCTCCAGCAGTTCCTGCCCCTCGGGGAGCAAGCTTCACCCTCTAAGGCTCCCCAGGGCCCCGTTAGTCATCACAGGGGCCGGTGGCTGGAGCGGTCCAAGACTGGCCTCTTGGTAATGGACCAACCATCATCCAGGGTCACCGCGGCCCTGTAAAGTCAGGGCCCAAGGGCGCGACCTCTCTGCCCTCAAGGAGTCAGTGGTGACAGTCACAGGGCTGGAGGCGCACAGCGTGAGCCTGGGCGGGAAGGGCTTTGTGCGTCATCCTTCGCAGACTCTTGTCTCCTTCGTGACGCCTGAGGCAAGGGGTCACCCTCTCCCCGGCCAGGTGTTTCTTGGACTTTCTGAAAATGAAAAACTGCCCCAACTTTTTTTTTGGCACGCCAGGTCTTCGTTGCAGCACGGGGGATGGTTAGTTGTGGCACCTGGGCTCACGTGGGCTCATGTGGCCTCTGGTTCCCTGACCAGGGCTCAATCCCGGGCCCCTGCAGTGGGACTGTGGAGTGTCAGCCACCGGACCACCCAGGGAAGTCCCCCCGCCCCGACTTTGAAAGAGCCCCTGATGATGCTGCGCGCACCCCCAAGGAGTAGGCCCCTGCTCGTCTTGCCAAGGACAGGGCGTCCGGGGCCCCAGTGCGGGAAAACACACTTCTGCAAGGGGCTAATGCCCACAGCTGCCCACTCTGTCTCACGCCTTCTGTGGTGGGCTGTTGAGCCCCTCCGTGGGATCCCTGGGTCAGCACCCTGCCCTCAGGGAGGGGACAGTCTGTGAGGGAGGCGTCATGGGGAGCTTGACGCGGCAAGGACACAGCAAGTAGCAGGGGACAGCAGGTAGAGGCGGGAGCCGCTGGCCTCGAGAGTCGGGGGCCCTTTCCCAGCGGGCGACGTCTGAGCCAAGGCCCAGACCAGCCGTGAGAAGCGCTGGGCGCCCGGTCGAGTCCGGCTTTCTGCAGCCCCGGGGACTGCAGCCCACCAGGCGCCTCCGTCCATGGGGATTTCCCAGGCAGCGGTACTGGAGAGGTTTACCATGCCCCCCTCCAGGGGATCCTCCCAACCCAGGGATCGAGCCCAGGTCTCCCGACAGTGAGAAACAGTCAGCCATTCCTGAGCTGAGGCAAGTGTTAGAAGCAGAGGGAACTGGTTTGGAGCACTCGGGGAGCAGACAGCAGACCGCAGCAAGGCTTGTGTTAGAGTCAAGGTCACGGACTGGGCAGGGGCCAGGGCAGAGAGAGGGCTTGGATTGACTCTAAGTGCAGCCGAAAGCCATTACAGGCTTTTAAGCAAGCTACTGTCAAGCTCTGATTTATGTGTTAAAAAGCTCTCTCAGCAAAATAGTTCGTGATTTGCCATGGTGTGGGGTGGAGCTGCCCTTCGTGCCTGTCTCTCCAGGAGCCTGGGGTCTCCTAGATCTGGAACCCACCTCATGGAACAGGCCCACTCAGAACCGGGGCAGGTCCGGTTGACCCTGGGCCCTCTCCTCCGGGAGGGGTTCCGCCAGGACCGCAGTGGACAGCTGCCACCTGAAGCCCGTCCTCCTGCTGATCCGCCCCGGGATCGGGCAGTGACCGCCGCAGGCTGGAAGGTCCCCAGTCAGGCCGGCTCCACTGCCCCCAGGGGGCCTGAGCCGTGGCTATTTACCCCATCCAGGCCGGGGTTACCACAGTGGGTGGGGCTGCTGGCCGGGCAGGAGGGGTACGGCAGCCCCTGAGGTCACATTGAGACACTCGGCCTGCTGCTACGGTGGCCCCCGGCCTTGACCTGGAGGCCTTTCCGAGGGTGGCGGTAGGCTGAGGTCTGGCTCATGATTATGTCCGTTGCCCACCCAGCCTTCCAAGCTGGGCCCCGAGCAGACAGGAGCCGCCACTGGGAGCGCTTTGCTGCGCCACCATCCCCAGGCTGTGTTACCAGGTTGCCATCCTGCAGAGGGGCACGGCCTCACTGACGCAGCGATGAGCCCAGGAGAGTCCGTCTCCCTGAGAGCCAAAGCTCCGGGTGAGCTCGGCACCGAGGAGCAGGCTGAGGGGGGTTCGTCGCTGGCACGGTTTCCTTTTCTTCCTTTTGTGCGACATCTTGAGGTCTCTGTCAAACTCCAAGTGCACCGTGGATGAGGCTGTGCCGTGTTACACGAATGTCATGTGTCACTCATGTACCCAACAGCCAGGGGCTGGGCTGGGGGCTCAGGGACCCTGAAAGGCCGTTCTGGAGCCCAGGGGGTTCAGATCCCGGGTGTGGGCAAGTCTCCTCAGCAGGCCAGGCCTTGGGTACCTCGTGTGGGATGTCACTTGTGGCTAAGGAGAGGCCTGACTGTCCCCCTGACCACAGAGATCAAATAAACATGTCAGCACTCAGCAGCAGGTGCATGGAACGCTCCCCGTGGATGACAGCTGTTTCTTTCAGGGGGCTGTTATTGTGACCGATAAGTACAGTCATTGACGTGGACAGGCGTCCCCAGTGCTGTTAGAAAGACCCAGGAGTGTGAGCCCCAGCCTCAGGTTCTGCCCTCGGATCTCAGAGGTTGGCACCTCACCTCTCTCCACAGGGCTGCAGTGGCCAACTTGTCCCAGTTTGCCCAGGACTTTTCCGGTTTTGCACTAAAAATCCCTCATTCTGAAAAGCCCCTCCATCTCGGGCAAACCAGGACAGTTGATCACACTATCAGAGTCTCCTTGGAGGTGGAATGACTCCACACTGACTGGGAGGGTGCTGCCACGTGCCAGCCTGCGGGCCAAAGCCTGGGGCTAAGGAGAGGTCAGGGTGGCTGGCGGAGCCAGCCCGAGGCGCGTGGGCCATGCCATAGAGGGGCATTGTTGGTTTCTGCAGGGGGAGCTGGCCACGCGGAGGCAGGCCTGCGTCCAGCTGGGGACGGGAGACGGGGGAAGGAGGCTCCAGGGACAGCGGCTGATTGTTCCCACCGGGTGATCAATCTGCCTGGAGCTGGCCTGAGATACTCTGGGCCACGGACAGAAAAAACTACACTCGGATGGGCCAGAACGCGTCCGTGTACCCCACCCAGCTTCCCTGCCAGAGCCCCACTCGCCCAGGCCCAGGGGAAGCCTGCATGCAGCCCTGAGCCATGGGAAAGTTCCGGAGCTTTCTAGAAAGACAAGTCAGCCTCGTGGCCTGAGATCGCTTTCCCAGCATCAGCTCAAGTGCAGCCTGGGACACGTGGCCGTGGGAGGCCCTGGGTCCCTGGGGGAGAGTTTTCTTTAGCGATGCAGAGCCATCTGGGCCTCCTCGGTGGGTGGGACACAGGGTGCGCGTCTTTTCTGCATGAGAAGGAGGTCACCTTTCGCACTGACCCGTGCAAACCCCTTGGGACACACGGTGTCTTGGTCTGTCTGCCTCATTTCTTGGGCCCACCCACAGAAAGCGAGGTGAGGTGTTTTTTCTTTGCCTTCTGTTCCTAAACCATTCAACGAGAAGGTCATGAGTTTTTCACAATAGGGTCTGCCGATACATTCACAGGTTCTCATAACAGTAATACCAGTGGGTCCCAGCTGTGTGACCGGTCATTACCCTTGGTTACTAAGCTTACCTCAGTTTCTGATTTTATCTTGCAAGCGCCTTATGGCATAAGTGTTACTGTCTCCCATTTAACAGATGAATAAACTGAGACTCAGGAAGGTTAAGTGAATTCCCTGGGGTTTTGCAGCTTGAAAGAGGTACTTGAGCCCGCATCTCTCTGACTCTGCAAGTCATAACCTCTAGGGCAGCCCTCTGTTGCAGCCCTCGGGCGCCTGCTCATTAACCGTTCCCTTTGCTGTTGACAACAGCACTAAGCGGAGCCTGACTGCCCTCCCAGCTCTGCAGGGCATAAAGAAGCTTCTCCTGGAACTGCATAGGGTCACACCTCCATGCGCTTGCCAGTGCCAGTATCGCGTCCTCTCGCTGCCCACCTCTGCCTCCCCCAAGGGCATCTCAAAGGCTGCCTTTCCCCGCTCAAACGCTGCCCCCCCCCCCGCCCCGCTCCCTTCCTCTGCCTCCCAGCAGCCCCTCCAGCTCACTCGCCACAGAGCTCTTCCGTGACGCGTCCCTCATCTGTGCAATCTCACCATCAGCTGAGCCTTGCGAGGGGCCACTTCTTGACCCTGTCTGTCTCCCCCAGAGGTTCTTGCCCATGTGGTCAGAGAGCAGTAGCTCAGTACACGTGCTCTGAGTCGGCCTGAAAGTGCTCCCTACGGAGTGGCATGGGAGCATGGTGCATTTGGCAGATTTTGTTGAACACAGCCTGCACTGGGCCCGGCCGGGCCTGTCTCAGCCATCATGCAAGTGACAGGCACTGGGCGCCAGCAGCTGAACACTGAGATCATGTCCGTTTAACGGCTGGGACGAGGAAGGACGGGGGTGCAGACGCCGCAGACAGACCCCTGGCTTGGTCTCTGAGGACCGGGGCGCAGTTCAGAAGCCTGAAGGAGGGAGACAAGCCTTCTAAGCAGAGGGAACAGTGCTGCGAGGAGCCAGGAGATCTCAGTGGGCTAGGAGTGCGGGGGAAACCGGCCTTTCCTCCCAGCCGCAATGTGTGCAACCAGGAAAGAAAAATGCACAGCGAGAGACCCACATGCTGATGCGGCTTCCACTGTACGCAGGGGAACTGAGGGCATAAGTGGGTGTTTTCTTTGTATAAAGGGGAGGAGAGGTTGGGGTTCAGAATTAGGGATTTGAGTCCCAGCTCAGCTACGTACTGGCTATATGACGCCAGACAAGCCATTTTCCCTTCTGGGACTCAGTTTCCTCCTCTGTGAAATGGGAACAGTAATTCCTTCTTCGCCATCACTGGCTGTCCTCAGCTTCTCTCATCTGTCTCACTGGGGAGAGCTCACTCACGTTATAGCCGAGGAAGCGGGACTGGCCTGGGGCCACGGGGCTGGGGCAGCGGCCAGGCGGGGCCCTCGGGCGGTGTGGCCGCTTGTGCTTCCCCTGTGTCCAGAGGGCGAGGGGCTTTGCTGTCGCGCCCCGTCGGCGAGCAGGCCCCAGGGTCGGCTGGGGCAGCGGGGCCTGACTGGGGTCCTTCTTCCTCCAGACCCCTTTTTCGGCCAGCGTTACGTCCACATCCTGGGCCGGCGGAAGCTCTACCACGTGGTCAAGTACACAGGCGGCTCCGCGGAGCTGCTGTTCTTCGTGGAAGGCCTGCGTTTTCCCGACGAGGGCTTCTCGGGCCTGGTCTCCATCCACGTCAGCCTGCTGGAGTACATAGCCGAGGTGGGGGCCTCCGCTGGCAGGGGCTCCCCTTGGAGGGGGTCCAGGTGTGGAGACCTAAGTGCCCCCATCACCCGCACGCATCCGCCAAGCCCCGCCCTGGGGCTCCTCCTCACTCTGCCTCCTCCCCAGGGTGCTCTTCGGTGTTCCTCTGACCTCGCGCCTGTCCCCAGGTCTGCCTGCTCCCTGGAGAGTGTGTGTGTGTGTCTGGGAGTGTGCTCAGTCACTCAGCTGTGTCTGGCTCTTTGCGACCCCGTGGACTGTAGCGAGGCGCCCAGAGCAGAAACAGGAAGGCTGAGTCTGGCTCGATTATCATGTGAGCTGCCTTCAGGAAGAAAGCTTCGATGCAACGAGATCAGACGTTAGTTGAGGAGCCAGGCTCCTCTGTCTGTGTGATCTCCCAGACAAGAATGTCTGGAGTGGGTTACCATCTCCTTCTCCAGGGGATCTTTCTGACCCAGGGATCCAGCTTGCGTCTCCTGCGTTGGCAGGCAGGTTCTTCACCACTGAGCCACCTGGGAAGCCCCCATCCCTGTCCAGGGTGGGTGTAGTTCTGGGCACAGGGACCCACTGGTTGGCATGCAGAGCAAACTAAGCCACACGCATGTGCCCTGCTCTTCCCTCCCTGACGGGCCCCTCACCCTCTCCGTGGGCGCTGCCAAACCCTGAATCCCAGTCCCGACCCACATCCCCCCGCTGCAGCCAGACGTCTCGCGCACCTGTGCTCCTGGTTTGCAGAAACTGAGCAAGGAGGCGAGTACCCGCACCCTAGGGGAGCGGTGCCCCCCGCCAAGGCTGCGTCCCACTCGTAAGGACCTCTCACCAAAACTGCAGCCCCGGAGCCCTGGCACTCAGGCCCCCTTTGCTCAGATGGAGGGCCCGGCTGCCCCCTCAGACACGGGCTTGCTCCTCTGCTTCCCCTCTAGACCACGTCAAGGTGAGAAGCGTGGGCTCCGCTGTAGGTGAAGCTGGGCCTCAGGGTTATGAGAAGGAGCTCGAGTCAGACTGCCCGGGTCTGAGCCCACGAGACGCTGCGCTAGTGAACTGACCCCGTGTGCCTTGGTCTCCCCACCTGGAAAATAGGAATGACGAATGCTCTGTTCCTGGCATGGCTGTGAGCATCCATGCTTGTAGGAGCTCATTCACAGTGTACTCTCGAGTCCCTGGGAGGAGGGAAAGGCAGAAAAGTGGAGATGACGAGGCGGGGCGGGCAGGGCTGCTCCTGCACCCCCGTGCCCACGGCAGCCTGGCCATCAGGACCTCAGAGCGGCCCCTCCAGCGGGCACCAGCAGAAGGCAGACCCCTGCGGGAACGGCCACCGGCGTGCTCCCCACCAAGGGCAGGACACGGCTTCCTGTGGCTTTCCAAAGCCAGCCATACAAAGAGATCGCATCTCATCTTCCCTCAGGTTCTGGGCAAGCTTCCTGAACCTTTCCTTACAGAAGAATCTGGAGAGAGCAAAATTTCTCCCGGTAACGTTAAAGTGTTCACATGTAGAAAAGAGCAAGGTACCCAGAGCAAAAACCGAAGAAGGCCGGGTCTGACTCAGTCATCATTTGAGCCGATTTCAGGAAAAGAACTCTGATGCCACGAGATCAGATAGTGGCTGAGATTGGGCTCAACAGCCAGACTGTCCAGGTTTAAATTCAGGCTCACCCACTTACTGATCACTTGACCTTGGACAGCTATGTACAATTCGTGAATCAGAAGTCTATGACTCTGTTTTCCCATCTACAAAACAAGGATTAAAATAGTATGTACCCCTGAGTATGGCATACAGTAAGTGCTCAGTAATGTACTACTGTTGGGAAAGATTGGGGGCAGGAGGAGAAGGGGAAGCAGAGGATGAGATGGCTGGACGGCATCACGGACTCGATGGATGTGAGTGAGTGAACTCCGGGAGACGGTGATGGACAGGAGGCCTGGCGTGCTGCGGTTCTTGGGGTCACAGAGTCGGACACGACTGCGCGACTGAGCAGCAGTTAGTGGTCTCACCTGCTTTGTTAGACAGCAGTGAAAAGCGCCCTGACAAGACTTCTGACCTCCTCTCTCCCACGCCCAGGGGATCCCTCTGACGCCCATCTTCACAGACACCGTGGCGTTCCGCGTCGCTCCGTGGATCATGACCCCCAACACCCTGCCGCCCGTGTCGGTGTATGTGTGCTGGTAAGTGGCAGGCACAGGCAGGCAGAGAGGCCGGAGCTGAGGCTTCAGGAGGTGAGGGACCTGGGTCCATGCCGGTCACTTCTCAGCTGTGTGACCTTGAGCAACTGACGTGCGTTCTCTGTGCCTCGGTTTCTCTGAGATGGTGACATCAGAGTCTCTGCGAGGATTAAGTGGGATGAAGCAGGCAAAGCGTTCACGAAGGTCCTGGTGCAGAGTGTTTTGTGCTCTGAAAGTGACGGCTACGCTTTCTCTCCCGTATCTTGGGCCCTTACCACATAGTTGGGAGCCTTCCTCTGTGATGGATGTGCAGCTCATCTTGCTCACCCAGCAGCTTTTCACCGAGCGTGCTATGTGCTAGAGAGCCCCTGTGTGACGAGAAGCAGGGGAAAGACGTGCCTGCAGGCGGTGCTGGCCACATGCCCCTGTGTGCTGAGCCCCTCCCCTGCCTCCGGGTTAGGTTAGCTGTTCCTTGGAAACCTGGGAGTCGGAGGTGGCAGGCTTCGGGGAGGCAGGGTGAGGATGCCCCTCCTCGCCTTGTTTGTTCATGGCTGTGGCAGACGCTGCGGGAAGGGCTGAGTTTGCGCGGCCCTTGACTCCAGCAGCCTCTGCACAGGTGAGCAGAGGGGCTTCAGCTGCCCAGCGCGGCCCGGCCCGGGGCCCTGCCGCCCGCCTCCCCGTGGCGGGCCTGTGTCTCCTCACGCTCCCCCCTCCTGCTCTCTCCCTCTTGCCCGCGCTTCTCAGCATGAAGGACAACTACCTGTTCCTGAAAGAGGTGAAGAACCTGGTGGAGAAAACCAACTGCGAGCTGAAGGTCTGCTTCCAGTACATGAACCGCGGAGACCGCTGGGTCCAGGTGAGGCCCCCAGGCTGGGAGGACGCGGCTCAGGACTCAGGCCAGCAGAGGCGGCTGGGTGCCAGCGCCCCGGCGCGGCTGCTCCGCGCGTGGGAATGCTGTCGGATCACCGTGCGCGTGCGCACGGGGACATAAACGCGCCAGGCGACGCGCTCAGCCTCTCGGAGGAGCGGAGGACTGGAGCAGCGGGACGCCCGTCCGTGGGGAGGGGCGGCCTCTCTGGCGCGCTCCACAGCAGCCGGAAAGGAGCCGGTCTGTGAATACAGCAGGGCTCTCGGGTTCAGGCGCTCCTTGCAGGGAGGTGGACACAGGATGCTGCCGGTGTTTAAAGCGGGGTCAGTGTGCGTGCAGGCACACTGGGGACAGCGGAGACTCTGAGGAAGGCTGTATGAGAAGCCGCTGCCATTGTGTGCGCGGGGCCTGGGGAGGCGGCTGGAGGCCCCCGGAGGCCCCCAGCCTCACTGGACGGCTCTTCCCGCTGTCCCCACAGGATGAAATCGAGTTTGGCTACATCGAGGCCCCGCACAAAGGCTTCCCCGTGGTGCTGGACTCCCCCAGAGACGGAAACCTGAAGGATTTCCCGGTGAAGCAGCTCCTGGTGAGGGGCTGAGGGCCATCTTGCAGGATGGGGTCGGGGCGCAGCCCTGGGGCTGCAGGGCAGAGCAGTGGGGAGGCCTCGGGCACCCCTCTGTCCCCGGGAGTCTCAGGCAAGAACCCCGGAGCAGGTTGCCATTCCTTCTCCAGGGGATCTTCCCGACCCAGGGATCGAACCCACATCTCCTGCACTGCAGGAGGACTCTTCACCGTCTGAGACACCCGGGAAGCCCCTTGGCAAATTAGTCTGTTGCTCCCATCTTCTCATCTGCAGAAGGGTCACTGGGATAGTAGCCTCCAACATCCCTTCCTGCTCTCATAACTGATACTATGGGAGGCAGAGGTCTGCCTCTGCCCCCACCTCCAACTTGCAGCAAAATACATTTCAAGGAGGAAACTTATAAACAGTTGTTGAAAAGCGTGGTTCCAACTTCAAAGCTCATTAAGGCTGTGATTTTTCAGTTCATGAGTTTTTAAAAACAGCAATCTAACCCCTACCCTTGATCCTAGAGGTCATTACCACTCTCTTTTTATGCCCTCAACAACCAATTGAACGAGGACAGAACCCAAATCAGTCTTCTCTGTACTGACCTTCAGCCCTGAACAGGCAGGGGGAGCTTGGGAGCATAAAATGTAGGTTAGGGGTCTTTCCCAAAGTAACACACGGGACAGCCTCCCACGAGACATCAGAGCTGCTCAGAGGTGGCCCTTTACCAAGTCCGCACCTGCTGCTTGAGAGCGTCCACTAACCTCGTCCCCTCATCACGGGGAGATGATAGAGCCAGTGCTGTGAGCACACAGCTCTGGAAGGCCGGATGGAGCTGGCCTCGAGTCCCAGTTCCACCCCTTAGCAGCAGCGTGACCTTGGGCAAGCAACTTAACCTCCTCAGGCCTCAGTATGCTCATCTGTGAAACGGGGATCGAAATGGTATCCATCTCACAGATTTGTTGCAAAGATTGAAGGCGTGATCTAAGGCACGCGTGCTGCTCCCTACACAAGGACTATTATTAGCTGTTGTCTGGTTCTCACCCCCCAGCCCTGGATGCTGTCCTCAGTCTGGACTGTCCACTTCCTCCCACACGAGGGGCAGTCAAACCGGGCAGCAGTTGCCACAGGCCTGAGAACCGAGGCCTCTCAGACCCTGCTGTCACTTTCTTCCCGGGTCACCACCTTCCTGCAGTGTTCCAGGCTGGCCTGGTGTCAGTGCCCTGGGCTGCAGAAGGGCACCAGTGCGCTCCTGTTCCTGGAGGCCCGGGCCAAGCCCGGCTCTGTGCTGCAAGCCTGCCCATCGGTGTGAGGCTGTAAAACCCCAGCTGCCCCAGCCTCAGGCAGATCACACCTTGCCATCAGGGGCTCCCAGGAGAGAAAGCGCTAAGCTGCAGCCATTCGCCCCTCTGGGCACAGCTCTCCCTTGAGCCTCTAAGCTGGGCCAGGATAAGCCACGTCTTCTCACTCTACGATTTTTGTTAGCAAGGATGTTTGTCAGGCAAGCTTCGTTCTAGCCCCAGTGCAAGCTCTCAAACAAGATCCCTACCTTTTTACAAAAAAAAAAAAGTCATGAAAGGAAACTTAAAATTCAGAGAGTCACAGGGGCTTTACCACACTCATTACAGGGGGTTGTATCATGTGACTCCCGTCTGTTAGAGCTCTGTGCTAAGAAGGAGTCTGAGGCTGCATCTGGGCTCAGTGAACAAATATGGTTGATTGGGGCTGGGTTGAAGTTGTATATATGTTATTTACCTGATGTTCTTGCATGTATTGGTCAGCTTTCACTTGATAAGACCATAGTAACAAACAGCCCCCATCGGTCAATAGCTAACATCAGCAAAGGTCCGTTTCTCGCTCACATTAACAGAGGAACAGGGGTGTCAATGGCACAAAACAGGACCAGCCGTGAAATCACCAGTATGTCTCTGTGTTTAAGAGATAGAGGCGGACGCAGAGACTCAGATATGCGTGCGTGTGCACGCACACACACACTCACACTCACACTCTTGCTGACGTACTCACAAACAGCCTCCCCGTGCCGAGTTCCTGCTCTTCAGCGGGAGTAAGAAGCAAATGGGAAACCCCCAGAAGCTGAGTGCTCCCTGGGCCAGACCAAAGGTGGCAAAACGTGGTGCTCAGAGGGTGGCTGGGCTGGGACTAAGGGCTCCTGGCCACGGAGGACTCACCACGGTGTGTGTCCCCTGCCCAGGGCCCAGATTTTGGCTATGTGACCCGGGAGCCGCTCTTTGAGCCTGTCACCAGCCTTGATTCCTTTGGGAACCTGGAGGTCAGTCCACCAGTGACCGTGAATGGCAAGACATACCCCCTGGGCCGGATCCTCATCGGGAGCAGCTTTCCTCTGTAAGAGAAGCCAGGGAGGGGCTGGAGAAGGGTCGGGGGTAGGGGGAGGTGTTGTGGAGGTAGCTGTTGTTTCTGTTGGAGCAGACTGGGTTGCTCAGACATGGAGTGACTGGCTGGGAGAATTAACCTGCCCATGACTGATAAGGTACAGACATTCTTGGAAAGAAAATCAAGTCAACCTTTACATCTTAGTATGAATTAGGGTCCAGCATGAGGTGAAGTGAAGTCGCTCAGTCGTGTCTGACTCTGCGACCCCGTGGACTGCAGCCCACCAGGCTCCTCTGTTCGTGGGATTTTCCAGGCAAGAATACTGGAGTGGGTTGCCATTTCCTTCTCCAGGAGATCTTCCTGACCCAGGGATCGAACCCAGCTCTCCCGTAACGTCTGAGCCACCAGGGAAGCGAAACTAAGTAAATGACCCTCTTCCCCAAATGGGAGGGTCTGTAATGAGATTATCAATAAGGTGGGGAAGGGGTGCAGGAGNGGGAGGTGTTGTGGAGGTAGCTGTTGTTTCTGTTGGAGCAGACTGGGTTGCTCAGACATGGAGTGATTGGCTGGGAGAATTAACCTGCCCATGACTGATAAGGTACAGACATTCTTGGAAAGAAAATCAAGTCAACCTTTACATCTTAGTATGAATTAGGGTCCAGCATGAGGTGAAGTGAAGTCACTCAGTCGTGTCTGACTCTGTGACCCCATGGACTGCAGCCCACCAGGCTCCTCTGTTCGTGGGATTTTCCAGGCAAGAATACTGGAGTGGGTTGCCATTTCCTTCTCCAGGAGATCTTCCTGACCCAGGAATCGAACCCAGGTCTCCCGTAACGTCTGAGCCACCAGGGAAGTGAAACTAAGTAAATGACCCTCTTCCCCAAATGGGAGGGTCTGTAATGAGATTATCAATAAGGTGGGGAAGGGGTGCAGGAGTGAGAGGAGGAAGTACTGAGAGGAGATGAGCGGGGGCACTGGCAATACAGAAAATACACATGGAAGCAAGCAGCTGAGTGAGGCACTTCTGGGTGCTGATAGGTGCAGTGAGGAAGAGGAAGCAGGCGCCTGGTGAAGAGTGATGGGCCAGGGGCGCTCTGGCTTTAAGGAAATGACTCTGAAACTGAGGCTTGAATGGTGAGAAGGAAGCAGCCATGGAAAGATCAAAGAGCATTAAGGAACAGCTGGGGCAAAACCTTCAAGTGGTAACAATCTCAGCACCTGCTAGGGCAGACAGAACAAGGAAGAGTAAAATGAAGTAGGAGAGATAGACAGGGGCTAGATCAAAAATGAATTTTCCAGCCACTGTGGAGATCTTGGGTTATAGTGTAAGGGTAATGGGGAAATTGAAGACCTCAGGGAGCGTAGAAGTCAAGAAAGCCTTCCTGGAAGAGGCGTCACTTGATTGAAGATCGAAACTGAGACGTTACTAGCAAAGAGGGACATAGGCAGGGGCAGATTTTGGAACTCTGCCTGAGCCTTAGCCCCCTCCGGCAGTCCAAGAAGGACCCCTGGGCACAGAAGCTGGCCTCCCTATACCCACTGACACCCTCAGGGCCTAAAGGCCGGGCTCCTTGCCCTTCACACAGACCGTGGCTGCAGCTGGCACTTCCTTCTTCCCCCTGAACTCAAGTGTCTTTCTGCCTGGGCCAGTGTCTCTGCAACTCAGGCTCCTTCTCATGACTTTTCTGCTGATGCCACGCTGGGTCCTGGCAGGGTTCCAGGGGCTGAACTCCTCCTGCAAGCCCTCTGGCGAGACAGGCACCACGGGCAGCCTTCTGAAGAACTGCCCCTCCCGACCCCACCCAGGTCCGGCGGTCGGCGGATGACCAAGGTGGTGCGGGACTTCCTGCAGGCCCAGCGGGTGCAGGCGCCCGTGGAGCTCTACTCCGACTGGCTGACCGTGGGCCACGTGGACGAGTTCATGACCTTCGTCCCCATCCCAGGCACCAAGGTGAGCTGACCCCTGAGGCTGGAGGGAGGAGGCTAGTGTGGAACCCCTGTCCTGCCAGCTCTTGTCAGCAGCAGGGGGGTTATCTAGTGGAAGTGGACTGAACAGAGGAAGAAGAAAGTAGGCTGAAGCTGGTTTGTATGTTGTTGCTGTGGCCGGTAAATGTTTAACCCAATAAATCTGAAATTGTAGCGTTTCAACATGTAATCATTATAAAAATTAATAATGAGAGGTTTTAGATTCTCTTTTCATACTAAGCGTTCAGATTCTGGTGTATGCTTTGTTCTTCACACATCTCCACCAAGACCAGCCACAGTTCAAGTGTCCAGCAACCCCCCAGGGCTGTGTGCTGGCTGTGACGCCCTAGAGCGCAGTGGCGTATGGGCCTGGTTCCGTAGAGAGGGTCTTTGTTTTCTGAAGTGCAAAGAAATGTCTGCAACTTAATAACCCTGGAAATCTGGAGCAAATGGCCGGGCCTCTTGGCCCCTTGGAGAAGCTCTCCCTCTCTGTCCAAGGTCACCTTTTACTCTGAGCTTCAACTTGACGGCATTGCTGAGGCAGGAAAATTTCTGTGGCAGGAAGGGTGAGAAATATTCCTCTGAAATAGAGAAATCCTGCCAGGCAGCCTTTGCCACTCAGCATGGGTGGCTGAGACGATATGCAGGCAGGGCCCCGGGTCCTCAGGGCAAGAGCCCCCCACGCGGCTCGGCCACCTGCCCTCTGCTGACCGGCCGGCTGGACGGTCTCTCACAGAAATTCCGGATGCTCATGGCCAGCACCTCAGCCTGCTACAAGCTCTTCCGAGAGAAGCAGAAAGAGGGCCACGGGGAGGCCATCATGTTCAAAGGTGAGTGCCCACGGGGTCCTGGCAGCGAGCCGGGCCCCCAGGGGGGCCTGTGGGAGGACGGGGCCAGTGAGCGCTTTGTCCCGGACACCCAGCTCCACTTCTGGTCGTCCAGCCCGGTCCGAGGCCATGGGGTCACCCTGGTGGGAGGGGCCCCGGCCTCTGTGGGCCTCAAGCCGCCCACCGCCCCTTATGATCGTCAACAGTGACCCGTGGCTCGGCGGGACCTGGCGTGTGACACTTCAAACGTCTCCAGCCCCTAGGAGAGTTAAATGGTTCTAAACTGAAGTGCGATCTGCACTCAGGGACCTTGCGTTTTGCAAACGAAGCTAGAGAAGAGTGCACAGACTGCAGTGTAGGGGCAGGAAGAAGTGCGGGAGCTGATGATGTGATGCAGGACGTCTTCACTGCTAGTCCCAGAGCGAGAAATCGTCTGCTTAGCTCAGACAGACAGGCTGGGAGGAGCTTTGCTCTTAAATTAATCGTGGAAACAAAGGAAGCTGATCAGGTGGATTCAGTGACCCACGTTAGAGACGCCATGACAATTTCTTAAATGTTTTCCGTAAATCAGTTTTTGTCGCTTTTCAGGTTGGCATCTCTAATCCACCTAATCCCAAGAGTCTGTGTCCCGCAGACTGGTTGATACTTCCATACATGACCACCCTCCATGTCCAAAGGCAGTGTTCCTGATAGTGACTAGTGTCTGGGACCGACACGATAAACTTAAGACCGCTATCCTTTCTTAATTCCCACCAATAGGAATTTTTTAGGTTGGCAGGCATGAGTCTCAACTTTCTGAAAGCTTCTTTCTATATTAACCCCTTAAGGCTGCCCATAGGGTACAGAAGCTATTATCTTTGTACACATACGTCCAAGGGGTTGGAGACAGCTCAACAACAGCCCCCATCTGTTTGCCACTAACAAGCTGCAAAACTAGGAAGCACGATGGACCAGCATCAGACTCAGAAGAAGAGTTACAGCTGTGCTCTGGAATCTGACTTCCTGGTCAGCTTACGGCTCAGCCACCAGCTGTAAGGCCTCGGATGAGTCAGGGAGCTTCTCTGTGCCTCCGCTTCTTCATCTTTGATGCTGGAAGCTACCTGATAGAAATGGGGGAGACTACTGAGCGAATGCAGTGAGTTTCCAGAAGACTCCCTGCTACCTAGCGGGTGCCCCCTAAGCGTTGGGGGTCACCAATCAGAAGCCACACGGGCCACTGCGAGGGGACAGGAGGTAGGCGCAGGCGCAGCACAGCACGGGGCCGGGCGTGAGGCGGGCCTGAAGCAGGAGGGTGTCGCCGCCTGGCCCCTTGCTTCTGCCACCCTCCCCCGGGCCCGCTGCTCGTCCTCCGAAGCAGGCCTCCTGTGCCACCCCACCCTCTGGGCAGAGAGAGAGCAAGGCAGCGGCCCCCCGCTTCCCTGGCCCCAGTGACGTGGCCAGCCCTGGGGAAAGGAGCATCCGCGCTGGCTGCCCTCCCACACTCCTGCCTGTCCCTGCTCCGGCGGCCTCGTCCTGAGAGGCAGCCCAGAAGCTGAGAGTCTTGGCAAAGAGGAGCACCGGGCTGGACATAGACCATCCCCTGTCCTCTGACCCCCACAGGCCTGGGCGGGATGAGCAGCAAGCGCATCACCATCAACAAGATTCTGTCCAATGAGAGCCTCGTGCAGGAGAACCAGTACTTCCAGGTGAGCAGGGTGGGCCTCGCAGGCAGGAAGAGGCTGTGCCCGCCACACCCCTGGGGCTGCCCTGACTTACTCCTGTACTGGAAGCTGGAGTGCGGCCGTGTGGGGAGGTGCAGGCCAGCAGGGGCGGGAAGCAGGCCTGGGAAGGAAGATGCATCGAGCGGTGCCCAAGAGCCGAAGCTCCTGTAAGGCCAGAGCATGCAGCATTTGGGGGAGGCCCAGACACCAGAGCGGGAACTACAGACCTGCTTCCGGGAAAACTCTTACATGAAGATGAGCCCTGAAGGGTTATTCTTTAGCAGCCACAGATTCCTGAAGTTTTCTGTCTATGGATGAATCCTACTTTCTGAATCCCTAAATCTGGAAATTACATCCAGAAGTAGAAACCAGTCAACAGGGTCCTATTTAGTTGAATTAGATCTCTCTTTGTTTGCATGGGCATATTTAAAGCACCAAGTTTAAAAAAAAAAAAAAAAACTCAGACATATTTAAACAAAAGGGCACGATTGGCTCATAAAGTGGGGAGTTCAGCAGTGGCGTGGGTCTCAGGCGTCGGGCAGTCAGGGCTCCGTCTCCATCGCTCTGCACTTCCTGGGCTCTGCAGGTACCCTCATGGCAGGAGCTTAGTTGCAACAGTTTAAGGTCTTCCATCCACCCCACACACACACACTATCAGCAAAAAGAGAGGTCTATATGCCGCCAACAATTAAACGAAAGCCTTGCATTTCACTCTGATTGTGCCAACCTGAGCCAATTCTTATAGCCAGAGGAATTTCGTATGCTGACTGCCTTCATCCTGGTTTATTGCACACCCTTGAACTGACCCCTGGATCAGAGAGGCAGGGGCACCAGCTGTCGCCAGGAGGCGACAGCTCAACCCAGCAACTGGCTGCTGCATTTCAAGGGGAGGAGCGGAGTGGGTGCTGGAGAAGCAACCCCAAGTTTCCCAAAGTTCCCCGATCGTCTCACGGCTGGTTGAAACTTGACTTTACCACGACTCCTCTCTGTTTCACTTTTTGGCGTCAGGTAGATCTGAGGTCAGACCGTGGCCCCTTGCCTTCTGCACTGGGACTCTGGGCCACTCACTAAGGACTCCGTCTTAGCTCCTCTCGTCTCTGATACTTAAGATGTGTCTGCTCGGTCACGTTCGGCTCTTTGTGACCCCATGGACTGGTCCAACGGCTTCTCCGTCCGTGCATTTCCCAGGCAAGAGTGCTAGAGCAGGTTGTCATTTCCTTCTCCAGGGGATCTTCCCGACCTGGAGACTGAACCCAAGTCTCCTGCGTCTCCTGCCTTGTTAGGCAGATGCTTTACCACCAAGCCACCTGGTCTCTAATAAGGGGATACTAAGACAATGGCACCCCACTCCAGCACTCTTGCCTGGAAAATCCCATGGACAGAGGAGCCTGGTGGGCTGCAGTCCATGGGGTCACTGAGAGTTGGACATGACTCAGTGACTTCACTTTCACTTTTCACTTTCACGCATTGGAGAAGGAAATGGCAACCCACTCCAGTGTTGTTGCCTAGAGAATCCCAGGGATGGGGTAGCCTGGTGGGCTGCCATCGATGGGGTCGCACAGAGTCGGACACGACTGAGCAACTGAACTGAACAGTGTCCACCTTATGAGACTGAGGTTGAAACAAGGAACGTACGTACAGCACTTAGAACCATACACTCAGGGTACTCGTACATATTAGTTATTATTAATCAAAACCACTGTCGCTGTCACTCTTCCCACCTGGGGTGGCCTGAGGAGCCAGTGGGCCACTGCATGGCAAGCACTAAGGTCTGACTCGCAGTCGGTGGCCAGTAAATGAGTACTGAGCACCATTTCTGTGAGCTTCTGGTGTGAACTCTGCTCCTTTCTCTCTCACTCTCTGTTACTCCCAGTGCGGGCGGGAGGGCACAGGAGAGGTGGGCCCGCACTGGAGGAGCCCTGCAGGCTCCCTGGAGTGCTGGGGCCCCAGGTCTGATGCCTCAGGCAGGGGTGAGGTGGACAGAGGTGTCGGGGTGCCCCTCACTCTCCCACCCTCCCTTCTTCCCCGTCACCCAGCGCTGCCTCGACTGGAACCGTGACATCCTCAAGAAGGAGCTGGGACTGACAGAGCAGGACATCATCGACCTGCCCGCCCTGTTCAAGATGGACAAGAGCCGCCAGGCCAGGGCCTTCTTCCCAAACATGGTGAGGTGTTCTGGGCTCCGGACCTCACCCAAACCATCGGGGGGGCGGGCCAGACCCGGAGGGACCCCTCAGCTGAGGCCGGCCGAGCGGGAGGCCCCGGCCCCATGTCCAGCTGAGCTGCTGTGCGGCCTCCCACCCCGGCACTCACCCTGCCGGGAGAACTGCTCGTCCTGGTTGCCCCCTGGCATCCTGGGGGAGCCTTCACCTTAACACAGTGGAAAGTGCTTTGTAAATTCAAAAGGCCGTTATAGACAAGAGAGATTCTTATTATCATAGAGGATAGCCTTCTATGAGCTAGAAAGAGGTTAAAACACTCACACACAAGAAACAGATAGCTGTATATATACGCGCATGGAAACGCACGTACATGCGTGCCTGCAGTGCGCACACCGGTGCATACGTACACGGCTGCGTGCACACGTGTCCACACACATACATGCGGGGCGGGTTGCTAGGTTTTCCACTTAGCTCTGCTGTGCGTGGAGTGCTTAGCCCGCTCTGAGCCTCAGTTTCCTCATCTGTAAAGTGGGGATAGTCGCAGTCGCTAGATCGCAGGGTTGCTGGAAGGTTCGGAACAGGGCGGGCAGAGCAGGCGCTCAGTAAAGGTGACTGCGGCCCCGCCTGCCCGTCCCAGGTGAACATGATCGTGCTCGACAAGGACCTGGGCATCCCCAAGCCGTTCGGGCCCCAGGTGGAGGAGGTGTGCTGCCTGGAGACGCACGTGCGCTCCCTGCTGGAGCCGCTGGGCCTCTGCTGCACCTTCGTGGACGACATCTCTGCCTACCACAAGTTTCTGGGCGAGGTGCACTGCGGCACCAACGTGCGCCGGAAGCCCTTCACCTTCAAGTGGTGGCACATGGAGCCCTGACCTGCCCGGGGCTGCCGTGCGCGGGTCGCAGCCCGAGACTGCCGTGCTGGGGCCGGGCCAGCTCTGTGGTTCTCAGTGTGGTTGCAGGATGCCCTTCAGCAATGGCCGTCAGGGAACCTGGGGGAAACGTTTCTGCTTTCAATTTTACTTTTGCTTGCAGGACCCAGAGGTTGCCTGGCACGCCTGGGCCACACAGCGAGGTCGCCCAGGAAGCTGGGCCTCTGC
>SJYB01000300.1:533947-555853 GCA_006408585.1 Antidorcas marsupialis | reverse complement strand
TGGGGGGGGTAGGGGGGGCGGTTCTGGTTTTTCAAGGGCTTTCTCTTGGTGAATTTTAAATGGAAGAGTGGAAATTTAAAGCAAGGGAGAGGGGGAGGGAAAGGTGGCCCCAATTGTCAGTTATCAGAAGATAACTAAGATCAACTAAGATCTCTAGAAGAAAGGGCCTCAGTGAGGGGAGGCGGCCTGGCTCCTTACCTAGTTGCGTAGCTGGCAATGTCTTCACTCAAAGTCACCATGTTTGAAGTGAGTACTCAGCAACCAAAGCCGAGTCAGACGCTTGTATAACAAAGAGGAGGAAACCCAGCTGTCGGGGCTGACACCACAGGGACCCGGGTGCCCCCTCCCTCCCTGACTCCTCCAGACTTCGTACCCCCAGAGCACCCCGCNCTCTAGAAGAAGGGGCCTCAGTGAGGGGAGGCGGCCTGGCTCCTTACCTAGTTACGTAGCTGGCAATGTCTTCACTCAAAGTCACCATGTTTGAAGTGAGTACTCAGCAACCAAAGCCGAGTCAGATGCTTGTATAACAAACAGGAGGAAACCCAGCTGTCGGGGCTGACACCACAGGGACCCGGGTGCCCCCTCCCTCCCTGACTCCTCCAGACTTCGTACCCCCAGAGCACCCCGCTGCCTGAACTGGACAGCGGGCCACCTCTGAGGGGCTTCAAGCACCGGGGAGGGATGTGGGGTATCCGTGCCTTGCCCTCCCCCAGAAGGGCCTCAGCATCCACAATGTCACCTCCCGCTGTGAGCCTCCACGCTGCCCTTCCTGAAAATAGCTGAACATTTGGCCAGAGTCTGTATAGCCCTGATGTGAGAAGCAAAACAAAACTCCAGGACCCAGCTCCTTCCCCCAAAGCCTTTAGTCTGTTGTCTAAAACACGGAATGAGCGGCGGCGGCAGGAAGGAGGCTCTGGGGAAGCAGTTTGCCCAGTAGCCATGCCCGAGGGCCAAGGCAGCTGGCACGGAGGAGGATTCTGGAATCCAGGTGCACCTAGAGCTGCCGTCGTCCACTGACATTTACTGCCCTTTGTCCAGGGGCCACCCCACTTACTCATCCCTCTCCAGCCTGCCGCAGGGCACCTTGGCTTGCCCCCTGCAGTGTAGACACCACTGGCAGCTCCCCACTCCCTGAGGGTCCAGTCACCGAGCTCAGACCCTTCGCTGGCGGCAGGTTTTACCAGCACAGCCTCCTCCATTTCTGAGATTCTGCTGCCTCATCTGTCTCATGGACCCAGGCTCTCCCAGATGTTTGGGAGTCGCCACACACACATACCAGCATCCTCATGGCCCGAGAGTTCCGTGTGCAAAGCTGCCCCAGGGTGAGCTGTGTTATCCATCTTCTCTGCCAGGCTCTCGACTCTCTGGCCGCCCTGGCCCCTCTCCTCTCGTGGCCTCCACTTCCTGCCCTGGTGCCGTCTCTCCAGGCAGCTAGACAAAGACTTCTTCCCCACGAGCCATGCTCAGACCTCCCCGCCACAGAACACAATCAAAGACCCACCCCTCCTCTCCACGTGTCAGGCGCAAGACATAAAGACCCTGCCTTAACCTCCAGCCCCAACAGCCAGTTCTGGGCCAGCTACTGGCCTTAGAGATGGACTGATGATCCCCACTGAAGTTTCCTAGTACATTTGCTGAAAATCCTCTCATTTGGACATAATCAGATTCATTCTCTGGCTCCCACTGAAAAGACTTAGTTTCAGCTTTAAAATTTCCTTTAAGGGCAGCTGACTTCAGAGAATAAGTGAATTATAATTTCACTTCCAGGGTTAAAAACTGATTGATAACCAATGGAAAGGTTGTAAATTTGGATTCCTGAAGAATGAGATCTTCTTCTTGGATTATTCACTCATTCAACAAACCTGTATTGTGTGCCTGAGTGCCACCCACAGCGGTGGGCTCTGAGAGTACAGGGCCCAGTAGCAAATGGGGTCTGGCCCTTGCCCTTGCCTGCAGGAGGCGGCCACCCATATTTAAATGGCCAGCCTCTGCCCTCTCGGTGATGCGCTCTTTAGAGACACCAGTTCACTATATTCAGGGAATGGGCAGGGTGCAGAGCTCCCACAAGTCGCTCTCACAGTGAAATGAGGGGGGTGGGTCCCCCAGCAGATGGGGCCCCAGCACCTTCAGAAGCTGTTGTTCCCGCTTTGGGAGCAGCGGCTCCTGCCTTTGGGGACCCAAGCCCCAGGTTTCTCCAACCCCAGAGCTGAAGACACCAAGTGCCTATTTGTGAATGCTTATCTGGAGACTTAGAGTTTGCTGTGTGTTTTTGTGCTTGGTTAATGTGTGTTTTGGGGCTTTCTTTCATTTTTTCTTTTTTTAGTCTGCCTTAAGGGGAAATGAGCACTTCCCATGTGGAGATGGTGTGTATTTCTAGATTTTTCTAAGGCTCTCTCCATCAATAAGTCAGCAGTTTCTGATGATTCTGAAGCCCCCAGGCCTCAGACAGCCTTCCCCACCTTGCTTGCCCACCCATATGACTACCCTTGCCGTGGATATCCACCCAGCATCCCTGGACTCACCATTCTTTCCCACCCACCACTTTCTATAAACGTAGGCCTAGAATACACTTCCGTGTTGCAAAACTCAGCCAAGGTCCTGTTCCGATCTTTACTTTGAAATATTTTAAAGAAGAGAGCAGAGGGTATTGTGAAGATGATGGGAAGCGGGGCATGGTTTCAACTTCCTGGACGAGAAGCAATGCTGGAGACCACGACATGTTTGGAAAAGAGCCTGTTTAAACAGCAACAAAATAAATGGTCAGAGGGAAGTCATGTGGCTGTTGGTGTGATGTTCGTGGTTGCTTCACAGCCATGGCCTGGAGTGAGCAGGCCACATACGGGCCTTCTCCTGGCCCTGCGGACCCGGCCCTTCTGCACACACAAGCAGGGCTCTCAGCAAGAGCCTCCCAAGGGTGTGGAATCCCACACAGTCAGTGGGTGTGCCCTACGTGTCCACTGCCAGGGCCAAGACCAACAGACACGGTGAAGTCTGACTGTTTTCTGGTGGGGTTCCCCAGAAGGAAAACCAAAGGTGAGTTTTTGGGAACAAGTAACTTATTAACCAAGTGCCTCCAGGAGAAACCAGGAAGGGAGTGCAGGGAGCAGGACCAGGGGAAGAAGCCGGGAGTGTGGTTTCGGACGCAGCCTCAGCCTGGTCACAGGAGGGCTCTGAGCAGAAGTGGCAGCTCCGCCATTCCATCTGGGGCCAAGTCTCATGGCCTGCAGCAGCCAATCGCTGGCCGTGGGGACTTCAGCCCTCTGGACAGGCAAGGGGACGCCTGTGGACCACAGGCAGTCATCTACAGCCACAGCGTAGTTCCGTGTTTTTCCATCCTCTCTGCTTGCGGGATCTTAGTTCCCTGGCCAGAGACTGAACCTGCACCCCCAGTGGCTGTGAAAGCGTAGGGTCCCAGCCCCTGGACGGCCAGGGAACTCCCCGCAGCTTGTGCTTACTAGCAGGAGAGTCCCGGGAGCTGGGGAGTGGGTTCCCAGAACAAGGACGGGGTCTGGGCAGAGCACCGGTGTGCCCACTGCTCTGAGGGGTCACACGTCCCAGAGGGTGGAGTGGCTGCACAGGGTGTCCGATTTAACCCATGGCGTGGAGCCCGTGGGCTTCCCTGGTGACTCACGGTAAAGAGTCTGCCTGCAGTGGGGGGGGCCTGGGTCTGATCCCTGGGTCGGGAAGATCCCCTGGAGGAGGGCATGGCAGCCCACTCCAGTATTCCTGCCTGAAGAATACTGTGGACAGAGGAGCCTGGCGGGCTGCAGTCTGTGGGGTCGCAAAGAGTCGGACACGGCTGAGCAACTAAGCACACACAGACCCGTGGCCATGGTCGGCAGGGTCTTTGTGAATAAGCTCCTAAGGCCCTGAAATGGAATCACCCGGTTGGCTGCTGAAACTGAAAGCCACTTCAAGCTCTTTGGGATGCACCTGGGGCTTCTTTCCTCTCAGCCCCACCTTGGGTTTCTGGACAGATGTTCTGGTGCCAAATTAAAATCTCCAGTTCTCTTATTCCAGGACCTCACCCACAGGTCCAGCCCTCTGAGGTCATTCTTCCCTTTTATACCCAGCTAACACGACCTGAGCCCATCCTCTGTGCGGGTTTCCCGACTCACCTATGTCTGGAGCTTCCCAAGGGCACTCGTGTGCTGGGTCCAGCCTGCTGGCGTTTTCACATCTTGGCCACTCACTCACCTCAGAATTTCTGAAAGTCATACGGGGACTTTTGGAACAGCACCTTCCAATAGAAACACAGTGCAAGCCACATATGTCATTTTAAATTTCCTGGGAGCCACACTTTCAAAAGTGAAAAACAGGTGCAAATAATTTAATAATGTCTTCTTTATAGCAGTATATCCAAATTATTATTTCAATAGGTAATCAGATTTTTAAAATATTAATGAAATATTTCACATTCTCTTTTTTGGTAGCAAGTCCTTGAAAGCTGGTATATATTTTATATTTAAATCACATCTCTTGTAAGACTAGCCACATTTTAAGCATTCAGTAGCAACAAGTGGCTACCATATTGGGCTTCCTTGATAGCTGGGGTAAAGAGACCACCTGCAATGCAAGAGATGCGGATTTGACCCCTAGGTGGGGAAGATCCCTGGAGGAGGGCATGGCAACCCACTCCATTTTCTTGCCAGGAAAGTCCCATGGATAGAGGAGCGTGGTGGGCTCCAGTCCAGAGGTTTGGCAAGGGTCGTACATGACTGAGGTGACGGAGCAGAAGCCTGGGCACAGCCACCACACAGGATGGCAGAGTTATCGAGTCATCTCTACCAGGCTGAGTCCCAGCTGTAGAAATAGGTGCATTCCCTAAACCCTCAGAATCCAGCGAGACTGACTGCAATGGCTAACAAGAGTTGATTGTGTAAAACCAAGAAGAGAAATCGAATATAGCTATCAGCCCTCCTCTGCCCTGGTGGGCAGCATCTTGCCCCTCCAGAAGGTTCTCTTGCCTGAATCGTGGCTGCTGCCACGTTGCCAGGACTGGCCTCTTGGCAAAGGGAGTGCCTTTGGCCAAGTCCCCTCTGCTCACTTCAGGAAGAGAATCCCCATCAGCACCGTGGAAAGGGAGAACATAACTCCCTCACCTCCAGCCTCCTTCCTGTCACCATTCCCTGGGGCACAACTTGATTCTGCATTTTAATATGTCTTCTGTTCCCAGGTAAGGGTCATTGGGGTCCTCATTATATCAGCCTTTTCATTCCAGATGGGATCTGACCCACACCCTGGCATAGCCAGAAACCTGTGGAAGTGGAATCCCTCCTCCCCAAGCAAAAGAGCAGCCAGGGATAAACTCTGCCTGCCCAGGAGGACTTATCCAGGATCCTCGTCCAGGGGGCATCAGCTCCAAGGGGCTGACGGCAATGTTACTGATAATACAGTGTGGTGATACCAAATGATAGCATGTGGTTGAAGAAGGAAGTAAAATGTTCCCCAGGGAGATGAATGGAAGTAAAATGTTTCCCAGGGAGATGAATGCTAGGTCAGCTTTACTGGGACGGAAAGCCCCAAAAGTTTAAAGGGAACAATGGATACCAGGTGTCTCACTGCAATGTTTGCTCTGCAACCTAAGAAACAGGATCTAGCTCTAGGAAACAGGACCTCGACACTAACTGCAAATTGTCACCAATAGTTACATAAACATTACCTGCCTGCCCACTAATCATGCTCTGCTGAGTAGCCTAGCCCCCCTCCTCCCCTGCACAATAGGATAAAAGGCTCCCAAAGCGGGTGTTCGGGGCTCCCCACCTTCGATTGGCTTGGCGGGGGCCCGGATCCGAAATTGCCAATAAACTGCTTTTCTCTGAACTCCTACTGGTGGTCTCTATTGGCAGCTAGTCTCCCACAGTGGTGTCTCTCCTCCAGCTGGAAAACCAGATAAAGGACATATTCAGGCAGAAAGCCCCGCTCTGCAGCCTTCTCTCAAGCCCGGATGATGTGAGCAATGTGGTTTTCCCCTGCGGCTCACTCCCCAGCCAGCTGGGTTCCTGTTCAGCCCTAACCTTGTGTGCACCAGGACCCAGAGACCCCACAGAGACTGAGCCAGAACTGTGTGTGAGTGTCTCCTGGGGAGGTGCGGGTCAGCAGTGGCCTGCCTCAGGGGCAGGGGCTCTGGGTGCAGCAGACCTGGGTGGGGCATAAGCCCTCTTGGAGAGGTCGCCGTTAGCCCCACCATAGAGCCACCAGAACTTACCCAGGACTGGGAAACAGACTCTTGGAGGGCACAAACAGAACCCTGTGTGCACCAGGACCCGGAGAAAGGAGCAGAGACCCCACAGGAGACTGACCCGGGAGTGCCCGGGAGTGCCCAGGAGTCTCCGGAGGAGGCCTGGGTGACGGCCTGCTGCAGGGTCGGGGGCACTGAGCGCAGCAGTGCCTCTGTGGGACTTTCTGAAGGAGTCGCCATTGTCTTCATTATCTCCACCATAGTTTAGCCTCAGATCAAATAACAGGGAGGGAACACAGCCCTGCCCATCAACAGAAAATTGGATTAAAGGTTTACTGAGCACGGCCCCGCCCATCAGAACAAGACCCAGTTTCCCCCTCAGTCAGTCTCTGCCATCAGGACACCTCTTATCCTTCTCCATCAGAGAGTGGCCCTGCACGGCATGGCTCCTGGTTTCACTGAGTTGGACAAGGCTACGGTCCATGTGATGAGATTGGTTAGCTTTCTGTGACTGTGGTTTTCATTCTGTCTGCCCTCCCAGCTCTACCACCAAGGAGGGGTGGAGATGCCCCCCAGGGCAGACCTGATGGCATCCCAGACTGACTGAGTTCCACAACACCAAGGCCTTGGTTTGATCTGCCTTTTCTTCTGATGCCTCCAGGGGTGGAGCAGAGTAGCTTTCCCAGTAGTTTCCCAAGCTAGGACTCCTAGGGGAAGCGTGTGAGTCATAAAGGGACGAACAACCGGGATGTCCCTCCTGAGTGTCACCACGCCGGTGTATGTGACAGCAAAGAGGTGGTGGAGGGCTGGCCAGCAAGGGAAAAGTGATTTTTTTTCTCGAACTGTTAGGGCCAATCCTTCCAGTTCGTTTCCACAGATTCCACAAAAGGAATATCTAAGGAGTCGAGACAAAAGCCGGCCCACTGAGAGCCCGCGCTACCGCAAGAGGAAGCCCGTGGCGCTCCCAGCCTGACCAGGCCCCGCACTCCCGACCTGTGTCCTCAGAAGCCTCACGGTCGCCCGCAGTGCTCCTCTCCACACAGAGGGGAGGCACGGCCACGACACAGACTCCCTTTCAGGTCTCTGGCCCCCGGGGCAGGCAGCCCGGAGGGTGACATCCAGCCTGGGAGACGCTCCTGCAGCCAGAGCTCCTCGCTCCACGCGCGCTCCCGCAACTTTCGGCTCCTAGCAAGGCCAGGCGCTTCCATACATGGGGTCCAAGTAAAAGTGCATAGTAACAGCGTGGATCACAATTCCCGTGAAAGTCTGTGATCCGACAGATTAGGTTAATAGTTCTAATTCCCCACGCAATTACAAAATGGTCAAAGAGAGCGGGAAAGCTGACTGAGAAAGGAAAGTCTGGTGCACACACTTTGCCCATCTCTGGCCGCCCCCCTCGCAGTTTCCTTGGGCGTCTCTTGGCCTTGGCAGGTTGGTATAAACACCCAACAGGGCTTCCCTTTTGGGGGCTGCCTTCAACCTACTCCAGTATCCTTGCCTGGAGAATCCCGTGGATGGAAAAGCCTGGTGGGCTACACTCCATGGGGTCACAAAGAGTCGGACACGACTGAGCGAGCTCACTTTACTTCAGTCATTATGAGGCACCACAAAACCGCAGAGCAGCTCATCACCCACTTCACGCAGTAAAGCAGAACATGTGTGCACTGAGAAAGCAGAGAGGCTAGAACTCTGAGTGTTCTTACCTTGTCCTGAAGATCCCGGACGAGCCTCCAAGAGGACAGCTTATGGTGGACAGTGTCGGATCCGTGACCTCCAAAGAAGATTCAACTTTGGGACCAGGGACCAGGTTTGCTCACTCAAGAGCTTTTGTGTAGCAGAGTTTTACTGAAGTAAGAAAATGGACAGAGGAAGCTTCTGACACAGACATCGGAGGGGAACTGGAGAGTGCCCCCTCACTAGTGTCAGCAAGGGAGCTATGTACTTTTAAATTAGCTATCACAATAAGTCAAAAGAATGTTTCAAGTTTGTGAAAATTTTATGAGACCCACTCCCACAATTTACATTTTGAGATAACAGGATTAGAATTTAACAACAGAAAGATCTACCAGACCCACTCCCATAATATACATTCTAAGATAACAGGATTAGTCTAAGGCTTTCAGGAAGGAGAAACTGTCCTCAAGCATTGTTGTATAATCCCAACTGAGTTGTGTAATCATCAGTTTCAGACTTGAAGAAAAAAAAAAGGTTTTATGTGGCTAAAACTAAGGAATGTAGAGAAAAAAAAGTTTGTCCTTTCCTCCTCCTTGAGAATTCCAGACCCCTATCTCCTCCTGGAGAACCACAGACCGCTTTCTCCTCCTTGGGGACCCCGGACTTATCAGCCTGCCTAGGCATTGAGTCTTGCACTCTCACATCCATACGTGACCACTGGAAAACCCACAGCCTTGATTAGACGGACCTTTGTCAGCAAAGTGATGTCTGCTTTTCAATATGCTATCTAGGTTTGTCAAGAGCTTCTCTTCCAAGGAGCAAGCGTCTCTTAACAGTCAGTGCTCAGAAAATGTTTCGAATGAAAGAATGAAATGCCTGTTCAGTTAGGCCACGGAAGCCGAAGTATTGAGAGGAAAGGTGGATAAGAATAAAGGTTAAAGTTTCACTAGAGCCTTAGGGAAACAGGCCCTCCTGTTAATCTTAAGATTAACCTTTATCTCAAGAATGTGTAAGGGGCTCATATCTAAGGCATGCAGCCTCCGGGGGATGTTTATCTCAAAAACCATTCCAGGAAATTACTTTCCAGAAAAACAGCTAACAGCTAAAATGCAGCTCGGTCAACGTTTCGGTCTGATAACGAATGGACCTATCCCTGAAAATGTCAAGGCCTGTACGCCAATCAGGCTGTTCCACCCTAGCTGCACCTGTTTGTGGTTTCTGTGCTTAAAAACTGCTCTGTAACGAGTGTTCAGGGTTTGTTCTCCCCTGGTGGTGATCGAACCCCGGTGCGCCGGCCTAATAAATCCTCTTGCTGATTGCATCGAGTCTGAGTCTTGGAGATTCTTTTGGGCGACGGATCCCTGGCAGGAGACCGTGAGGTCTAACAGTATCAATCCAATCAGACTGATACTGACCAGGGTTCTTGGCCTTCTCCAATCAATAGAAGTTGACCAGAGGTTGACCAGAAGTTGACCTGATTTTTCGGAGGAGAAATCAGGCAAGGCTTTCCTGAGCCCGTGCATGCTGACCGCAGCAGGCAGTGAACAGAAGCCCCTTCCTTGCTCCCCGAGGGGGCGAGTTCTTCCTTGCACAGTGGTATGAGGTCGGGTGTGTCCCGGGGTGGGCCGAGGGTGAGGCTCAGGTGCCCCCCTTTGTGGCGTTGAGTTGGGGGCATGCTCAGAGTCCTGCTTTGGTTCCCAACACTTTTGTTCCTTGCTCTTCAGAAATGGCAGCTGGGTTTTTATCTTTTGGTACAAAATTTCCCCCAGCTGCACACACACACAAGTTTTGGTTCCATCCCGTTGCTCTGTATTTTATAACTGGAAGAGAGGTGTGTCCAGGTGCAAGCTTTACAGCAAAGGGTCCCAGGTCCCAGGCTTGCAGTATTAGCTACCATTTCTCACATGCTGATGGCCTGCCAGGCACCCACCGCGTTAAACTACGTGACCTGCCATTTCAAAGCTGGTGCGGGTCAAATAGGGATGGTTTCATGTGGTTCAGCCTAATAGTTCACATTCATTGCCTCATCTAATTCTCACAACAGAGCTGTGAGGCTGATGCCAGAATCTTGGTTCACTGTCCACCGATGTCAAACAGAAACACAGAGCTGGAGCTTGGAGGAAAAGAAGAGTAGGAACTTTATTCTCTTCCAGGCAAAAGGGAGACCCGGCCGGCTCGCGCCTCAGCCACTCTGCCCCCACTCCCTGGCTTCACATCCTCATGGAGGTCTTGCATTTTTTTTCTTTTGCAAAATTTCAAAACAGCCATGGTTGGCACCAGGCAACTTGGTAACTGGAGCTGGTCTTTTCTGAAGCTAGCGGCCTGCGGTCTTCTTTCTGAAATGAAGCTGCTGCAGGAGAGTGCAGGCCGCGAGGAGTGCAGGTGCAGGGCGCAGCTCAGATGGGGCCACAGTGATCGGCCTTGGGGAGGGCGAGCCCAGCTGTGCGTGTCTGCCAGTTGCCGCTGTCCAGCCATTCAGTCGTGTCCAACTCCATGTGACGCCAGGGACTGCAGCGCAGTGGGCTTCCCTGTCCTTCACTATCTCCTGGAGTTTGCTCAGACTCATGTTCATTAAGTTGATGAAGCCATTCAACCATCTCATCCTCTGAGGCCCCCTTCTCCCTTGCCTTCGATCTTTCCCAGCATCAGGGTCTTTTCCGACGGATTGGCTCTTCGCATCAGGTGGCCAAAGAACTGGAGCTTCAGCTTCAGCATCAGTCCTTCCAATGAGCATTCAGGACTGCTCTCCTTTAGGACTGGCTGGCTGGGTCTCCTGTTGGCAGCAGCAGCTGAAGAATAACCAAGATCGCCTGACTCACGGGCCTGTCTGTGTTCTTCCCCAGCCGGTTCATTGTTTCCTCATTTAAAGAAAAGTCTCATTTCTATTTGTACTGCAGCAAGGTGATTATCCCCACTTTATAGACGAGGACACTGAGGCTCCGCGAAGAAGTGACTCGTTCCAGTTTACACAGCAGGAAGCAGCCAAACCCTGACGCACTCAGGTGTCTGACTCCAGAGCCCACAGGCTGAACCACTGGTCTTGACTATCACATCTTAGGAACAACTTTCTAACTGAAGTTCAATGAGTCATGTTTAAAAAAAAAAAAAAAACTTTTTTATTTTGTATTGGGGAAGAACCTATTAACAATGTTGTGATAATTTCAAGTAAGCAGTTAAGGGATTCTGCCATACATATTGGAGAAGGCGATGGCACCCCACTCCAGTACTCTCGCCTGGAGAATCCCAGGGACGGGGAGCCTGGTGGGCTGCCGTCGATGGGGTCGCACAGAGTCGGACACGACTGAAGCGACTCAGCAGCAGCAGCAGCAGCAGCAGGCATACGTTTCCATGTACCCATTTCTCCCCAGACTCCCCTCCCATCCAGGCTGCCACATTACACTGAGCAGAATGTGCTGGAACTCTCAGTAGGTCCTTGTTGGTGACCCCTTGTAGATACAGCAGTGTGTACGTGACCATCACAAACTCCCTAACTATCCCTTCCCCTATCCTGACCACCATAAGTTCCTTCTCTAAGCCTGTGAGCCTCTTTCTGTTTAGTAAGTAAGTTCATCTGTCTCAATTCTTTTTGGACCCCACCTAAGCGATGTCATTCAATATTTCTCCTCCTCTGTCTGACTTACTTCACTCAGCAGCGTCACCATCCTTTTAATTAATAAACGCTGCCTTTGCATCCATCATTTTTCAGCATACTAGAGAAACTATCAGAATCTTATAACAAGAACACCTGCAAACAAGTGTCTGCAGATAACAGGATTCCTAGATGGTATCACTGACTCAATGGACATGAGTTTGAGCGAGCTCCGGGAGCTGGTGATGCACAGGGAAGCCTGGCGTGCTGCAGTGCATGGGGGCGCAAAGAGTCGGACACAACTGAGTGACTGAACGACAACAAACCCCTCAAAGACAGCAGAGTCGGGGGTGAAACAACCTCTGTATAATACAGGATACATCACGGCCCATGTAGTCAAGGCCATGGTCTTCCCAGTGGTCACATACAGTTGGGAGAGCTGGACCCTAAATAAAGCAGAGCACCTAAAGAATTGATGCCTTTGAACTGTGGTGCTGGAGACCCCTGAGAGTCCCCTGGGCTGCAAGGAGATCCAACCGGTCAGTCTTAAGGGAAATCAACCCTGAATACTCGTTGGAAGGACGGATGCTGAAGCTGAAACTCTAGTATTTTGATCATTTGATGGAAACAGCTGACTCCCTGGAAAAGCCCCTGATGCTGGGAAAGATCAAGGGCAGAAGGACAAGAGGGTGTCAGAGGATAAGAGGGCTGGACGGCATCACCGATGCGATGGACGTGGACTTGGGCAAACCCCGGGAGATGGGGAGGGACAGAGAGGCCTGGCGCACTGCGGTCCACGGGGTCGCCACGACAGGTGGAGACTGAGCAACACAGAGCGTGCTCTCGAGCCTCCACTCAGCTGAGTGGCACCTCAACATCATGAAAACAAACTGCATCCATTCGCCCACTCAGCCGTTTTTCGTTGCCATTGACTGTATGCATCTATGTGTGTAAACCAGAGTGACCAGATGAGTTTTCACCTAAACCAGAACGACAGTTGGACCATGAAGAATACCACGTGCTGAAGAGCTGCGACTTTCAAGTCGTGGCGCTGGAGGAGACGCTTGAGCATCCCTTGGAGTGAAAGGAGATAAACCAGTCAATTCTAAGTATTCATTGGGAGATCTGTGGCTGAAGCTGAAGCTCCAATACTTTGGCCGCCTGATTCAAAGAGTGGACTCACTGGAAAAGACCCTGATGCTGGGAAAGATTGAAGGCAAAAGGAGAAGGCGGCGGCAGAGGATGAGATGGTTAGATAGCGTCGCTGACTCAGTGGACATAGATTTGAGCAAATTCCAGGAGACAGTGGAGGACCAAAGAGGCCGGCGGGCTGCAGTCCACGGGGTGGCAAAGAATTAGACACGAGGCGGCCACTGAACAGCAACAACATGACAATCCTACCAGTTTAGCAGGTGAAAATCGGAACCATGCTGAGCAAACCAGAGTGTCTGTTCCCCCCGGAAACCCTGTGTCCGAGACATGATCTCATCCCTCAAGGAACTGAGACAGTCAGGGAAGACAGCAGAGCAAAGAGACAAAATGATAGAGTAGACACGTGATAAATACTTGCTGAACGGAGGAATGCACCAGGCACAAAAGCTGTGGAATCACACACACACACACACACACTCACAATTATTTCCAACTGGGGGAGGGACCGAGGGCATCCCTGACGCTCATCTGAGCTGAATGCGTGAATGTGGGAGGAATGACTGGGCAGAGCAGGAAGGCAAGGCCGCCAAGCTGAACAGGAACACAAAGCTGGAGGGGATGACAGGTTTAAGAAGCGGTGATCACAGAGAATGGCAGAGATATAGACTGAAGTCATCCTGGAAATACTAGGCTTTGAGCGATGGGCGCCCCCTGAAGCTTTGGGGCAGCTGCGGTCACTAGGCTGATTCTGTATTCCAGGAAGAATACAGTAACATATATATCTTCGTTGCTATCAAGAAACTTCCTGAGGAATGATTAAACCATTGTACATCCCCACGTTCACATATTTTGCAGCACTTAAAATGAGTACTATGCGTACTAACAAGGAAAGAGCTCCAAGACAGAACAATTGATGTTGGTATTAAAAAAAAAAAAAAAAGTCCGGGACTTCCGTGGTGGTCCAGGGTTGAGTGTCCACCTGCCAATGCAGGGGACACCGGCTGGATCCCTGGTCTGAGACTGAGATCCCACGTGCTGCGCGGCAGGGAAGCCTGGGCGCCACAGCCACTGAAGCCGTGCGACCTAGAGGCTGTGTCCTGCAAAAGGAAAAAAGGAGCGAAGGAGCAGCCACCACCATGAGCAGCCCACACGCCACGACTAGACAGCGGCCCCCACTCGCCGCATCTGGAGAAAGCGCATAGAAGACCAACTCCAGGCAAAAATAAACACATACATATGCTTTTCCAAAGTCAAGCGAAGCCATGATCTCCGTAGAAACACACATAAGTATATACATGCAAAGAAAAAGATATGGGAGCAATCTCATGAAACTGACAATAGTAATCACTTCTGGGAAAAAGAAGTGTGGCAGAGGGGATTTAAACTTTATGCTGCTTGAAATTCTTACATAGTGAGAATTTAACTACATAGGTATTTTAAAATATTATTAAAGCTGCCTAAAACCCTTGGCATCTTGTTTATGCTGAAATCTTCCCATCCTGACTAGCGATGTCTTCCCCCTAATAATTCACAGTTCCCTTTTACTTTTTTCTGCCCCACAAGCTGGGCTTCCCACCACCAGTTTAAGACTGATGGCTCCCTACTGGTACTAATTCATTTACTCTCCTCCCTGAGAGAAGAGTATTATTCTTACCCCCATTTTGCACTATAGGAAACGACTGCACAGAGAGGTTAGGTAGCCTGCTGAAGGTCACATAATGATGTCTGACACAATAACAGCTGAATCGCCCATGGCCTTCACACATAACCATGCCGTCGGCTGCCTTCCTGCCTGTCTTGCTTTTTTTGTTTTTCCTGGCCACATCGCACAGCATGTGGGCAGTTCCACCACCAGGGATCAAACCCATACCCCCTGCACTGGGAGCAGAGTCTTAAGCACTGGACTGCCAGGAATGCGCTCAACTTGCTTCTACCATTCTGCGTCCTTCTGGTTTGGTTTGCTTTCAGCAAGCCTAAAATATCTAGCCACAGCAAACGCACACTCTCCACCATTCCTTTCTTGCGTTTCGATTACTCGGCGCTCTCTCTGCGCCATGTAAGGGGTGTTCAAAATTCAGAATCAGCTGGAAAGGGTGTGTTATCATAGACCGTATTTAAAAAGCACACACCCACACACATTCAGAGGATCAAGTTCACGGCCAATGCTGGTGATGTGGCAGGCAGATGAGAGCGAGACGGGGTAGCAGAGTAAACGAGCTCTCACTGTGTGCCTGTGCCTGTGTGTGTGTGAGCCTCTGTGTGCATGTGTGTGCGCACACGTGTGGTGCAGCAGGGCCCCGCAACGTGACAGTCCCCAGAAGCCCTCGGGCCACTTGCTAAGTCCAGCAGCTGAGCTGACTTAAGCTGTGCAAAACACAGCCCCACCTGGAGTGGGGGTGGCTGGTGACTTTTGCTCCGGGAGCTCCGTAGAGTCTGCTCATGAAACTGGAGAAATCTGTAGCATGTGATTGTCCCCATCCCACTCAGAGAGAATATTTTGAGAAGGCTAATTACACCGTGAGGGCTGAAGGGAGGAGGGCTGAGATGAGCCCTTTCTAAGGGCAGACTGGAAGGGGCTGGGGGGAGCCCTGGGCCGGTCTGTGTGACAGGGGCGCCCTCTGCAGGTCAACCAGAGGGCTGCAACCGCTGGGCTCCCGAGGGCCGCGGGGGCAAGTCCACGGCCCACCCAGCTCCCAGCGTTAGACGCTCGCCTCCTAGCTGTATGACTCAGGGTGAGTTGGTGACCCTCTCTGGGATTCAGCTGCCTCAGCTGTTTAGGACAAAAATCCCTATTTCATGATCAACGAGAGGTTAGCACCTGAACTGCTCTGTGAAGGTCCTGGGACGTGGTCAAGTCCTCTGCGGCAGCCCCTCATCGCCGTCCCTGGCATCCTGAGCGGCAGTGAGGATGACCCCTGAGCGAGCTGGAGAAGGGCTCCTCGGAGAGTGAGCGCAGGCAGGCAGGGGCAGGGGCCGGAGGCTGGGGCCAGGTGGCCAACAGCATTTTTTTAAATGTTAACCATCATCTGAGGCTTCAGTGAATCGTAATCCTTTCCAATTTTATTTTTGAATTGTTATTGGTCTGCTTGTCTGCGTTGAGTCTCCGTTGCAGCACGCGGGCTCTCTAGTTGCAGCGCGCAGGCTCAGCTGCTCCGGGCGCATGGGACCTCAGTTCCCCAACAAGAGACCGCACCGCACCCCCCGCATCGGAAGGCAGGTCCTGAACCACTGGACCGCCGGGGAAGTCCCCCCGATAGCATTTTGTTTTCCCTACTATGTCTATTCCACTTCTGGGAGACAGTTTTTGCCTCTTCTTTTCCTCAGAGCCCCACAGTGACGAATCGAGCTGCTTGCTGGGAGAAAAAGAGCCCAGGCAGAGAGCTGGGGTATACTTGGAGGAGCCAGATGTTTGCAAATCTCAGTGGTGGCAGGCCTGCTCGCAGGGCTCCACGGGAGGGACCCCCTTCCTCAGCTGAAGGGAACGAAGGCAACACTCTCCTACCGCCTCAGCCCCCAGCCTCTCTGTAAGGCTGTCCCGCCGTCCACGGGCACCCAACGGCCCCCTGTAGACAAGACGGCCAGATCAGCTGAAGGCCTGGGCTGTGATCGCCACCACCACTTTCTGCCCCCATTCCTGCCCACCCAGGCCCACTCCTTCCTTCACCCTGGTCCCTGAAAAAGCACCCGACCGCCTTGATGCATCCTAAAAGTTCTCGGATGCTAACCACGAGGAAACAAACAGGGGTCAGCAAGACTAAGACACGATGGAGATGTTACTGAAAATAAGTCAAGAAACCGTGGGCTCTGGTCTTCACCAGGGCAGAAAGGGGCCAAGGTGAACCACTCCCAGCTCCCTTGACTGACTCAGCTCCCTGGGTTTTCTTGAAGAATGCTGTCTGTACTTAAAATGTTGACGTTTCAGTCATGACATTTTGCATTTTTAATAGTGCATTAAAATATATCTTAATGACTGAGTTGTTTTGTTCTGCTCTACCACCTTAAATGCCATGCACTCACTTTGCCGGAGTCCTGGCCCAGAGATAAAAGCTGCCTAGGTCTCCAGGGGGCTCCCTCCTCCCCCAGCCACCCACCCTCAACCCCAGCCTCCCTTTCCACCTTCTATGAAGAACAGGGACAGGCCATGCTGTTTCTTTTTACTCCTTCTCTCAACCAATATTGACTACACACCTGCTGCGCCCTAGGCCCCAAGCCAGGCACTTCGGAAACAAAGACAAATTGGTTCATTAAGTGCTTGCTGGCCACCATTTGGGTATCAGCCACTGCGCCAGACTCTGGGGACAGAACAGCAAGCAAGAAAGACGTGGTTCTTGACCCCTGGCATGAGAAGCTGAGATGATAAATATATTCAAAAGAATTAAAAACAAACTTGCAGATAGCAATCAGTGCTACAAAGAAAATAAAGGGAACGGTCCAGCCCTCAAGATGCACACGGTTTGGGGAGACAGACCTGTAAGTGGGTAATTGTGAGACCAGGCCAGGAGTGATGTGCCTGGGTGGCAGAGGCAAGGGATGTTTTGACGGGGGTGGTTGAGAGGTGACTACCGAGAGAGGAGACAGTTGAAACTGAACCTTAAATTGGCAATGTGGAAAAGGAAGAACGATCACTCCGATCCCAGCACAGACGTGGCGAAGACTTGGAGGCGAGGGGCAAGGAGAGGACAGAGCTGGTTTTATCACAGGGATGAGGCAGGAGAGGACAGTCTTGCAGGCCACTGGACCCGAGGTGGAGATGTTCGGAAGATGGCTGGAAACGGGAAAGGGTCCGCCAGACAGATGGAAGACAAAGGCCGATCAGGTCAAAGGCAAAGAAAACCCTGAATTTTGGATGAGAAGGCCCCTAAGTCCCACCACAGGGGTCTATTGGGGTGAAGTGAGTTTCTCTCTGAGGCAGATAGATCTCCCAGGCGATAAAATCATCGGGCTTTTCCCTGCTAAATCCAGCCTTCCTTAGCCTCTGCCTGGCGGGGTGGGCAGTCAGGTTGTTCTAAATCACAGGATACTCAACATATAGCTGGGTTTACAAATGGCAATTGATTCTAGGCTTCTCGGTTTAAATTTCTAATTTCCAGCCCTTGGAGAAGAAAGAGGTCCTAAAGCAAGATTCACACCCAGGATTGCTCAAGCTTTTTCATTATCCAAAGACTAAAGACTGTAAAATGGAGTTAGTCATGCCAACCCCAAAGGGTTGTTATGAGGAGTAAAGGAGACCGCTTATGTAAACATATTTGTGAGTGATCAAATTCAGAATAAGCATAAACCATCTAGCTGACTGGCGAAAAGCAATACTTCACTAGCTAGACAAATGGAAACAGGCCAAGAAATTTTGGGTCTTATCACAAAGACACCTTCGGAAGATACGTCAGGAGCAGGCCATGAAAATCTCTCCTGCAGCTGTGCCTTTCTGGAATCCCAAAGTTCAGGGCGGAGGTACAGCCGCCCAGGAATTTGTTTCTCCATAAATTTGAGCTCCCCAAATCCCTATGAAGCCCAGGAATGATGTGACTGCAGGGCACGTGGGCCCATTGGCACCAAGAGCCCCTCCATAAATCAAGGTCTCACTGCCGCTGGCCTCAGACCGCTCTGTCCAAGGTGACCTGGACACAGTGAAAGGGCAGCTGCTGACCTAGGAGCAGCTCTGCACCCGAGATGAGCGAGCCTAAAACGCCTATAGGGTCAGTCCCCAGAAGCATATCCCTAGGAGGGAGAGGCCACTCTTCCCGCGTCTCAGAAGGTAAGGCAGCTAGGAAGACTTACAGGGAAAGTGACGATCTTTCCACAGTTTCATCCAGTTTGGGCAGCCCCTTGGGGCAGACATGGAGGAGCTCTATTTCAATGCTGGGTCAGCCCCAGTGAAAAGTCAAAGTGACCTCAGCCCTGTCACCTGTTACCCCTAGGCCAGCCCCTCAAAGCAGCCCCCCGAGGCAGACATGTGACTCACAGAATCCTAAATCAGCTTGCCCAACACGCAGATGATACAGGCAAAGGGAGGTCAGAGATGGGGGCAGGAAGACTAGTCCAAGGTCACGCAGCCTCCAGGGTAAGAGTCAAGGTTAGACCAGGGGTCCTGGTTATTCCTTGTGACCTCACTACACGCCTCCTCTAATGAAGCCATGTGGTAGTTCTAGCCTGAGCTGCTCTGCTAAGTGGCTTCAGTTGTATCTGACTTTTTGTGACCCTATGGACCACAGCCTGCCAGGCTCCTCTGTCCATGGGATTCTCTAGGCAAGAATAGTGGAGTGGGTTGCCGTGCCCTCCTCCAGGGGATCCTCCTCACCCGGGGACTGAACCACGTCTCTTACATCTCCTGTATTGGCAGGCGAGTTCTTTACCACTAGCACCACCCGGGAAGCCCGGGACTCCACAAACTAAGCCTCATCCACCAGTTCATTTGACCGACCATCTTAACTTCCCCAGCAGCACTTAAATTATGTGAACGTGGNCACAGCCTGCCAGGCTCCTCTGTCCATGGGATTCTCCAGGCAAGAATAGTGGAGTGGGTTGCCGTGCCCTCCTCCAGGGGATCCTCCTCACCCGGGGACTGAACCACGTCTCTTACATCTCCTGTATTGGCAGGCGAGTTCTTTACCACTAGCACCACCCGGGAAGCCCGGGACTCCACAAACTAAGCCTCATCCACCAGTTCATTTGACCGACCATCTTAACTTCCCCAGCAGCACTTAAATTATGTGAACGTGGACGCCAAAGACTATAAAATGGTGCCTTTCACCAGGGTAAGGGATGACGAGGTACGAACTACTAAGTATAGAAAATAAGATACAAGGATATGCAGTATATCAGAGGAAACACACCCAATATTTCATAATAACTATGAGTGAGGCATACCCTTCAGATTTTGTGATTCACTATGTCATGCACCTGAAACATATAATAAATTATAACTTCATTTTTTTTTTCTTTTGGCAGCACCATGCAGCTTGCAGGGTCTCAGTTCCCTGACCAGGGGCTGAAGCCCAGCCTCTGTGGTGAAAGTACCAAATCTTAACCACTAGGCCACCAGGCAACTCCCTCAGGGTTTTAAAAAGTGAAATGTGAATGCTGCTCAGTCGTGTCCGACTCTAATGCAACCCCATGGACTCCACAGTCCATGGAATTCTCCAGGCCAGAATACTGGAGTGGGTAGCCTCTCCCTTTTCCAAGGGATCGAGCCCAGGTCTACCGCATTGCAGGCAGATTCTTTACCAGTTGAGCCACAAGGGAAGCCCGTGTTTTAAAAAGGTGGCTTTCATGTGTCAAAAAAACAAGTAGGCAGAGAAGGAAAGAATTATTCTGGGAAACACAGGTACTCGTAAAGTTAGCTACGCACATAGACTGCCAGAGGTGACTGACGAGACCAAGGGACTTGGAGGACACAGGCCACACCTGCCCAGCGTAATCAAGCCACTGGAGCTGGCACAGAAATTGACAAGAGGCCAGACAAGAAGTTCAGGCAAGGCTTTACTGGGGATCCTGCGGCAGCAGGCGGAGCGAGATCAAGTGACAGAGTGAGATCAGGTGACCCTTGCTCACTCCTGGTGGGGGGAAGGTTAGGAGGGCAGGGGTCGCTGAGCTGGCTCCTTACCTGTGGAGAGGGCAGGGGTGTGACCAGGGGGTGGCTTAGGTGGTTTGCCCACCCTTTTGGCGGTGTTATGTGCAGGGGGCATGCACGGAACCCTGCTTTTGTTCCCAATACCCTGGTATTGCTCCTCAGGAGTGGCAGTTGGGTTTTTGGTCTTTTTGTATCATGTTGTCCATAATTTGCCCCAGCTGCAGCATGCATGCAGTTTTTTTTATTCCCTTATAGTTTCTTTGGGGCTTCCCTGGCAGCTCAGTTGGTAAACAATCTGCCTGCCATGCAGGAGACCCAGTTTCGGATCTCTGAGTCAGGAATATCCCCTGGAGGAGAAAATGGCAACCCACTCCAGTATTCTTGCCTGGAGAATTATTTGCATTCAATTGCTCCAGAAGCTTTTTGTCGCCACGCAAACACTGCAGCAAAGGGTCCTAGGTCCCAGGTCTGAAATGGGATGGGGTCTGGAAAGGCAGCTGAGGCAACTGGAATGGAACTTAAAACACACTCGCACAGCCTGTTGTACAGCACAGGGAACTCCACTGAATGCTCGGCGGTGACCTAGACAGGAAGGAAATCTGAAAGAGTGAACACGTGTATACGTATAGCTGATGCACTTTGCTACACAGCAGAGACTAACACAACGTCTGAGGCAACGATACGCCAGCAGAAAGGTTAAAGCAAAAGTAGATGAAGATGACGGATCGTCGCGTATGGTACAGAGCAGGGGTTCAAAAAGTGGTTGCTGACACCAGCTGACTAAGCCGTGGAGGGCCAGTTTCCCTCTGGGCCCACTTTTACAGAGCAGAGCTGACTGTATTGCAATTGTCCAGTCACTTGCCGATTTGAGAGTAAATTCAGTGAGGGCACAACCTCACCTGGCTTGCTCACTCATTGTAGCATCCTAGCGCCTGGCACATAGTAGGCACTCCATACCTATTTTTGAACAAATGACGCACAAATGAATAATGAGTGAATAAATTACACCTCTGCCCGCCGTCTTTACGTCCCCTTGGTTCATTCATCAGCTCTCCTGATTTGCCTGGGACTGATCCCCTGGAGGAGGAAATGGCACCCACTCCAGTATTGTTGCCTGGAGAATCCCATGGACAGAGGAGCCTGGCAGGCTACAGTCCACAGGGTCGCAGTCACACAGGACTGAGCGACTTAGTAGGCACGAGGAGCTTCTCAGAACCCAGGAGTGCTGAAACCTGGAAAGTCTCAGGCAAACTGCACTGTGTCTCACAGAAATGACTCAGACAGTGTTATGATTGATAAATTTTACAAGAAAGAACTGAGTGCTGGAGAAGACTCTTGAAAGAGTCCCTTGGACAGCAAGGAGACCCAACCAGTCCATCCTAAAGGAAATCAGTCCTGCATATTCACTGGAAGGGCTGATGCTGAGCCGACACTGCACTCCTTTGGCCACCCGATGCGAAGAGCTGACTCATGTGAAAAGACCCTGATGCTGGGAAAGATTGAAAAAGGGAGAAGGGGACGGCAGAGGATGAGATGGCTGGATGGCATCACCGACTCGATGGACATGAGTTTGAGTAAATTCCAGGAGTTGGGGATGGGCAGGGAGGCCTGGCGTGCTGCAGTCCATGGGGTCGCAAAGAGTTGGACACGACGGAGAAACCGAACTGAACTGATCAGAAAAAAGGGGGTTAAAACCGGGACAGGACCTGAATCGGACGGCCCCGCCCCCTCGCGCACGTAGCC
>SJYB01000300.1:491322-533938 GCA_006408585.1 Antidorcas marsupialis | reverse complement strand
ATAGTGATGCTTCCTAAGGCCCACTTGACTTCACATTCCAGGATGTCTGGCTCTAGGTGAGTGATGACACCATCGTGATTATCTGGGTGGTGAAGATCTTTTTTGTGCAGTTCTTCTGTGTATTCCTGCCACCTCTTCTTAATATCTTCTGCCTCTGTTAGGTGTATACCATTTCTCTCCTTTATTGAGCCATCTTTGCATGAAATGTTCCCCTTGATATCTCTAATTTTCTTGCAGAGATTTCTAGTCTTTCCCATTCTGTTGTCTTTCTCTATTTCTTTGCATTAATCACTGAGGAAGGCTTTCTATCTCCTTGCTATTCTTTGAAACTCTGCATTCAAATGAGTATGTCTTTCCTTTTCTCCTTTGCTTTTCACTTCTCTTCTTTTCTCAGCTATTTTAAGGCTTCCCCAGACAGCCATTTTGCCTTTTTGCATTTCTTTTTCTTGGGGATGGTCTTGCTCCCTGTCTTCTGTACAATGTCACGAACCTCTGTCCATAGTTCATCAGGCACTCTATCTAATCCTTTGAATCTATTTCTCACTTCCATTGTATAATCGTAAGGGATTTGATTTAGGTCATACCTGAACGGTCTAGTGGTTTTCCCTGCTTTCTTCAATTTAAGTCTGAATTTGGCAATAAGAAGTTCATGATCTGAGCCACAGTCAGCTCCCGGTCTTGTTTTTGTTGACTGTATAGAGTTTCTCCATCTTTGGCTGCAAAGAATATTATCAGTCTGATTTCGGTGTTGACCATCTGGTGATGTCCATGTATAGAGTCTTCTCTTACGTTGTTGGAAGAGGGTGTTTCCTGTGGCCAGTGTGTTCTCTTCGCAAAACTCTATCAGCCTTTACCCTGCTTCATTCTGTACTCCAAGGCCAAATTTGGCTATCTGGTGAAATCTTGCTGATTATATGAGTAAAACAAACTTCTGTTGTTTGGGGGAAAGGAATTATCTTTTTGTGCTGTTTGTTCTGGGTTTGCATTTTCAGCACTGTGTATAGCAGCTACAAGGTGGACTTGGGGGTTAGATGACTTGTGTTTGAATCCTGGCTCTTTTGTTTTATGACCTTATTCTTATTGTTTAAGAATAGAAAAGCTTTTCTGATAGAGATGTCATAAAGATGAGAGATGCTTGAGTTCAGTGTCAGGCACATGGTGAAGGGCTCAGTGACGAAAGCTGTTGTCTCAAAAAAAAAAAAAAAAGCTGTTGTCTCCACTTGTACTTCTGCTACAAACCCCTGCGGAACAGATGTTTAGATTGCTCTTCAGGGGGTGTTTTTGAATCACCCCCCCCAGCCTGTGGATTAACTCAGGCAGTCAAGAGGAGCACAGCCCCTCCATTTGCAGAGCCACGCCCTGCCCTGTTGTTTTTGGTGTCAGTGTCTCCTATCCTCATTCCTGTTAGCTTCCCCTCTACTGTATCAAGTGTTGTGTAAAATATGGTTTTAACTCGAAATTAATTTTAATTCGTTGTTTTGGGGGAAAAAAATCAGTGGCACCTTGGGCTGCCTCAGGTCCTAGCTTGAGGTTCCCCGCCTTGTGAGACTCCAGCATTCTACTGCAGGGCGTCCTTGCTTTGTTCTTGTCTTGCATCATCCTTACGATAAGAGAGTTTTTAATGATTTCTAAGCCAACACAGTTTCTTTGGGGACGATCTTCATGATCAAGTTTAGAGCTTTGCCTCTTTGTAAAGTGAACAGGAAGCAAATATATAAGTATTAGAGGTGTGAGAGTGCGGGCCACTGCAGTAACCACGGTCATTTCTGACAGGCCTTTGTGGGAGTTAAACTGAGCTTAGGAGAGCCAGATGCCTCTGCCCATTGACAGCACTATTGAATCAGACTTTAAAGCCAGCTGACAGCGCAAAGTCCCAGGCTCCTTTCAAATTCCAGGGTTTACCAATGTTTCTGAATTTGTAGAAGTTAATTTTTAAAGGCACTTGTCCCTCTCCCCCTGCTGCCTGACTCAGGCCCAGCAGCTCGCTGCTTTGGAGCACAGCTTGTTGAGAGGTGGACATTCTGCTGCCGTCGGTTGCTGTTGGCCAGTCGCCCAATCATGTCTGACTCTCTGCGACGCTGTGGACTGCAGCCCAGCAGGCCTCCCGTCCCCCGCCAGCGCCTGCAGTCTGCCCAGATTCATGTCCAGCGCACTGGGGATGCCACCCAGCCATCCCATCCAGTGCTTCCCCCTTCTCCTTCTGCCCTCAGTCTTTCCCAGCATCAGGGTCTTTTCTCATCAGTTGGCTGTTCACATCAGGTAACCAAAATATTGGAGCTTCAGTTCCACCCTCAGGCCTTCCAATGAGGATTCAGGGCTGATTTCCCTTCAGATTGACGGGTTTGATCTCCTTGCTGTCCAAAGGAGTGTTTGGAGTCTTCTCCAGCATTACAGTTCAGAGATATCGGTTCTTCGGCACTCAGCTTCCTTATGCTCCACCTCTGGCAGCTGTGTGTGAGTGGTGGAAAGACTGCCCCTCCCACTGCCTGGGCCTCGGTTGGCGAGGCGGTGTCTTTGCTTTTAACCTCACTGCCTAGGTCTGTCGTAGCTTTCCTGTCGTAGCTTTTCATAGCCAAAAGGAATCGCCTTCTGGCTCCACGAGCGCCACAGTCGCCGCAGTGATTTTAGAGCCCAAGGAGGAGAACTCTGCCCCCGCTTCCACCGTTTCCCCCTTGATTTGCCAGGAAGCGATGGGACCAGATGCCATGATCTTAGTTTTTTATATGTTGAGTTTTCAGCCAGCTTTTCACTCTCCTTCCTCACCCTCATCAAGTGGTTCTTGAGCTCCTCTTCACTTGCCATTAGAGTGGTGTCACCCGTATATCCGAGGTTATTGATGTTTCGCCTGCCGAGCTTGATACCAGCTTATAACTCATCCAGCCTGGCATTTCTCATGGTGTGCTCGGCGTATAAGTTAAATAAGCAGGGTGACAACAAACAGCCTTTTCATACTCCTTTCTCTGTCCTAAACCAGTCCATTGTTCCATGTCTGGTTCTAATTGTTGCTTCTTGACCTGCATACAGGCTTAACAGGAGGCAGGTAAGGTGGTCTGGTATTCCCGTCTCTTTAACAGTTTTCCACAGTTTGTTATGATCGACACAGTCAAAGGCTTTAACGTAGTCGATTAAACAGAGATAGATGTCTTTCTAGAATTCCCTTGCTTTCTCTATGATCCAGTGAATATTGGTGAATTGATCTCTGGTTCCTCTGCATTTTCTAAACCCAGCAGTTACCCTCCTGAGCATTTACCCCTGAGAAATGAAGACTTATGTTCACATAGAAATTTGTCCACAACTGTTCATTACAGCTTTATTCATAGCCTCAAACGTGGAAATAGTCTTTTGTTGGTTGAGTGGCTTAACTGTGATGCCCCAGGGAGCACTGCTGGGCAATAAGAAGGAATCTGCTGAGGCGTCTACCGTGGCTGAGTCTCCATGGAGTTAGGCTGAATGAAACCCCCCAAGTCGCAGAAGAGATGACTACATTCTGTAATTGCTGGGGGTGAAGGAGCGGGGATGGGAGGTCTGCAGGGCCTGACTGACTGTAAAGAAGCAGATCCTTGTGATGATGGACGTGATGCTCTGCACTCACCGCCGACCCTGCGGCCTGTGGACTACACACTCCATGGGATTCTCCAGGCCAGGACGCTGGAGTGGGTAGCCGTTCCCTCCTCAAGGGGGTCTTCTCGACCCAGGGATCGAACCCAGGTCTCCGCATCGCAGGCAGATGCTTTACCAGCTGAGCCACAGGGAAGCCATACCTTGACTATAGGGGTTATATTGTGCTGTAGTTTCGTACATTGTTACCACTGAGGGAGATCAAGTAAAGGACAGGTGGGAGCTCAGTATTATTTCTTATAAATGCGTGGATTCTACAGTTAATTCCAGATGAAAGGTGTTAACTTGAAAGAGCAGCAGTCTGTGAGAATATGCAGCAACATGAATGAATCTCAGAAGCATTTTGTGGAGCAAGAGAAGCCAGGCCCACGATGTGTGATCTCATGGTATTTATATGGAGTTCTGTCGGAGGCGGAACTGCAGTGATTGAAAGCCAGTCAGTTGCTGGGGGCAAGGAGAGGGCGCTGACTGCAGAGAAGCACTAGAGAACTTTCTTAATGGAAATGTTCTGTTTTGATTGTGGTAGTGGTTATACAATTTTATCAAAACTCATCAAACTATACACTTAAAATCGGTGAACTTATTATAATGAATATACTTCATTAAATCTCACAAAAAAGAGTGAAGAAGTGAAGTCGCTCAGTTGTGTCCGACTCTTTGCAACCCCATGGACTGTAGCCTACCAGGTTCCTCCGTCCAGGGGATTTTCCAGGCAAGGATACTGGAGTGGGTTGCCATTTCCTTCTCCAGGGGATCTTCCCGACCCAGGGATCGAACCCAGGTGTCCCACATTGTAGCCAGAAGCTTTACTGTCTGAGCCACCAAGGCAGTCCCCAAAAAGGGTAGGGGAGTGCAGGGGGACATTAAGCAAGCAAAAGCTTGCTAGAGCTAGTATCTGCAACTGGGAATTCTCCGCAGTCTGGTGGTTGAGTGGGTGAGTGAAGTCGCTCAGTCGTGTCTGACTCTTTGCCACCCCATGGACTGTAGCCCACCAGGCTCCTCTGTCCATGGGATTCTCCAGGCAAGAATACTGGAGTGGGTTGCCATTTCCTTCTCCAGGGGATCTTCCCAACCCAGGGATCGAACCCAGGTCTCCCGCGTTGCAGGCAGATGCTTTAACCACCAGTCTAGTGGTTAGGACACCCCTTTTCACTGCTGAGGGCAGAGGTTCTGGGCTACTGAGGTCCTGCGCGCTGTCAGGACGCAGCAAAAATGTCAAGTCTGTTCACCTCCTCTTAGTCACCACAAGATGGCGTTAGCCAAGCATTCCTGACATTTCACAAAATGGAGTCTCTAGTTGAAAAGTATTCATTTGCAGAAATGACTCCTCTTTTTAATGATCTTCACCAGCTTGGTGATTTGATAAAATAACAGCTTTCATCTTCACCTTCACTTTCATTTTCTTCATGCGTTTTCTTCCCGTACTGAGGGTTGATATCTTCAGCTTTATTTAATTTGGTTGGTTTTTGCCAGCCAGTAGTAAACTCCAGTGCATTTCTTGTAATTACTGAGTGAACCTTAAGAGTTTTGTTTTCTTTAGCAGTCTATAAGAGAGTAGGCTGGCCTGGAGTGCAGCTTGGGTCTTGCCAAGTACTCTCTGGCTTGGCGAGGCCCTCCCCTCCTCAGCCACAGGAGAAGCTCGCGGGACCTGGTGTGGCCTCTGCCTTGCTTCCTCTGCCCAAATGCAAAAGAGCTTCAAGGACCAGGGGATGGCGGCGGCTTGGCATTCATAGTACTGGAATGCCACAGACAGAGGGGCTCTTTTATTTCTTAATGGCTTCATGTAGGTTGCACTGGTCAGCCTTTTAAGATCCGTTCAAAATAAGCCACATTTTTGCATTACTCTCATGCTCAGTTTTTGCTCTTTTCTTCAACCGCTCCTAACCGCGGGTTGGCCTGCTGTGTGCAGGGCCTGGGCCGGGTCTGCTGGGAGACGCAAAGTGGGCTCCGTGCTGTCACACGCCCTGCATCGACTTGACTGGGCCCAGACGCTTGGTCACATGTTTTTTTGGGTGTTTCAGTGAGAGTGTTTTTGAATGAGTTTAACATTTTAACTGATAGATTGACAGAGGAATACAATTATTATATGATACAGTTTGTATGTGGAGTCTTAAAAATACAGCAAAATACTGAAGAAAACAAAAAAGGAAGCAGAACAAACATGGTTACCAGTGGGGGTGCGGGAGGGCGGGGAGCGGTGCAGGGAGAGAGGCGGTGAGGGGGTGGGAGGCACAGTCTGCGGGGCGAAAGATGGGCTCAGGGAGGCGCAGTACAGCATGGGGACTATAGCCAGTCTTTTATAATAACTGTAAATGCAAAGTAAGCCTTAAAATTGTATTAGACTATTCGGGGGGATTATCTGGTGGTCCAGTGGTTAAGACTTAAGGCTTGCACTGCTGAGGACCCGGATTCAGCCCTTGGTTAGGGAACTAAGATCCAACGAGCTGCACAGCGTGACCAGAAAATACAATTTTTAAAAAATGTTTAGTTACGTTTTTAAAAATATGATAGACTGAGTGAAGCATATTGCACTTTCTAACATGGGTGACCTTATCCAGTCGATTGAAGACATGAGTAGAACAAAAAACTGGCCCTCCTTCAAATCAGAGGAAGTCCCTCTGCCAGGCTGGGATATTGGTTTCTGCTTCCTCGCCTTTGACCTTGAAGCAACAGCTCTCCCTGGGTCTTGGGTGTGCAGACATGGGCTGGGGCTGCGTCCTCGGCTCTCCAGCTTGCCAGCTGTGGATCTTGGGAGTTGAGCCAGTTCCCCGTAGCCACGTGAGCCGATTCTGTGTGCTGAACCTCTTTTCACACGTGTGTGTGTGTGTGTGGATTCACACCATTGGTTCTGTTTCTCTGGAGAGCCGTGACTAATACACATTGAGGAGTTAGGATGTAAAGAGAAGAAAACAGCACAAAGAAGAGACCTGAGAAGATTCCCAAATAAACAGAATCGTGTTTGGGAACATGGGCTGTGGAGCCAGACCTGGGTTCCAGTCTTGGCTCCACTCACCAGCTCTTGATCATAGGCCCATCACTTGGTCTCTGAGCCTCATTTGTCTCATCTTTAAAAATGAAGATCCAGTGGAGTCATTAAAGCATTTAATACAGTGCCTGGCAGTAATAGATAGTGGCTTTTAGGATGAGTATAAATTTAAACAGAAAACTTTTTGAGCGAAGCACCCTTTTTCAAATACATTTTTGTGGAGAGGCTGGTCTGCTGGAAGGAGGGTGGGAAGCTGGCCCCCGTTACCATTGTCTCCCAGCAGCCCCTGGCGGCGCTCCAGGGCCCGGTGGTGCGCGTGAGATCGACTGGCACAGGCTGTGGATGCAGGGAGCTGCGTCCAGAGCGCAGGTCTCAGCTGCGGTCAGTGCCGGGCTTCGCCTTGTTTCCAGATGCGGTGCGCTGCGTGGTTTCCTCTGCTGCAGCACATACCCGTCCTGTTGCGGGGGGATTGTTTGTGTTCCCCCAGAAGTCATGCGTAGAAGCCCTAATCCCCGGTGTGATGGCACTTGAACTTGGGGCCTTTGAGAGGGAATTAGGGTTGGATGAGGTCATGAGGGCAGGACCCGTGTGCTGGGTTTCTGCCCTCATGGAGAGGAGGAGAGGCCTGAGCTCTCTGCAGCATGTGAAGGTGGAGCAGGACGCAGCCGGCTGTCCTCACAGCAACCAAAGCAGACCTGCTGGCCCCTGGCTCCTGGACCTCTGGCCTCCGGAGCCGTGAGAAGTGAATGTCTGTTGCGTTAGAACAGTGGCTCAGACTAAAATGCCTAATTGAAACACCAGCGTCTCTCTTCGACCACCGCAGTCGCTTTCTAACTGGTTTCCCTAGATGTCATCTGACGAGTCTTTGTAAGCCAGTGGTGGTCTTCTCAAAAATAAAATGTCATCCACCTGATAAATTTTTGTTAGCTTCTCATTGCTCTTAGGATAAGATCAAAACTTAGAAGTCTGTCTTGCCTTCCTGGAGCCTGCCCCATCTCATCCTGTCTCAGGTCAGCCTGTGCACAGTGGACGCCTCTCAGTCTTCACAGGGGTCTGTGCCCTCCCACCCAGGCCTCGGCACATGTCCCTTCAGCTTATACTGCCCTTCCTCCTTGCCCTTCACCCCTAGTCATCAAGCCTCCGCTTAAGCATCCTGTATGGAGGCCTCCCTAGCCACTTGGACTAGTGTGAGCCCTGCTGCAGGCTTCCCTCGCTGTGCTTTATTATGAGTGTTTCTCTTCTCTTCTTGCTCACTGCACGCTGGTTTCTGTGGGGGCCAAAGCTGTGTGTGTTTATTCAACGCCATTTCGCCAGCCCCCAGTGCCATCGCTGGCATATTACAGTTGCTTAGCGCCGTGTGTTGGATCTCGAAAGACTGTGTCAGTAATATACGAGTTTGTATCCAGTATTGCAGTTTATAGTGCCAACTAAATAGAATGATTTATCTTGCATTTTTAGTGATTCTTTTTTCCCCCTTCTTGTGAACTTTTTAAATTGCAGGCCTGCCGTGGGGTCCAGACAGCTGCAGCCGCAGCACCCCGAATCAAGAAATTTGCCATCTATCGATGGGACCCAGACAAGACAGGAGACAAACCTCATATGCAAACTTATGAGATTGATTTGAATAAGTGAGTATCTCTGTGAAAGCTAGGTATTTGATAAATGAAGGTGAGCTCTTGATCTGATTCAGGGACACATTTTTCCCATCCTTGGAAGGTTTTAAAACTGAGAGTGTCCAGTGGCTCTGGAATTTATCATCTGATTTTAAAACAAGAATGACCTAGATACCTGATTCAAAAGGATAATACCAGGAGAGAGGCTCAAGAGGAAGGGGACATATGTATACCTACGGCTAATCCATGCTGGTGCAGGGCAGAGACCAACACAGTGTTGCATTTCTCCTTCAGTCAAAGTTAAAAAGATAATCTGGGATTTAAGGTTTAAAAATGATAATACCAAGAAGAACAGCTTTTATGAAATTCCTTTCCTTCTTCCAAATTAAAGTGTAACAGTTGCTAGGAATACTTCATCTCACAGCATGACAGTAGAGATGGTTTTATGCATAGATGTGAAGTCATTAACACATTAACAGTTTAAACATACTCATTGTTTTATATTAATTTGTGAATGTGGGCCTATGTGTTCTACAGTAATGATAAACACTATAAACTTGTCCAGAATGGTCATTGGCCAAGATAGGGATGTAGTTAAAATATTAAAAGTGATCCACTCCTATTTGTTGGCTTTCTGTTTCTCTAGTAATAATTGCCACAGATTTAGTGGCTTAAAAGAGCATCGGTTTATTCTCTTGGAGTTCTGTAGGTCAGCAGTTCGTTAACGGTCTCATGACTAAGCTCAGGGTGTCGGCAGGCTGCGTTCCTTCTGGAGACGAGAGCCTCTTTTCTGTCCCTTCAAGCTGTTGGCAGAAGCCAGCTGAGGGCCACTCCCGGCGTTGGGAGGCCAGTGCAGCCCCTGGCTTACAGTTCACGTCCTCAGAGCAGCGGCCGCGGGCCGGGTCCCTCCCGTCACGTCTCTGAACTTCTCCTCCGCCGTCTTTGAAGGCGCTCCGCAGAGAGCCAGGAGGAAGGAAGCGTCTCGCGAGCTGGGCCCTGGCTTCCCACCGCCGGCTACCTCTGCCTCCCCAGTAACACCAGCACCACTCTGTTTTGTGGTCTGTTTTATTTATAAATGAATATTTCCTTTGAACAAAAGCTTCCATGGCACCAAAAAAAAAGTTTGAAAACTACCAGTATTCTAAATGCTTTTTTTTAACTCTGTCAACCCATAAACTCTTTTAATAGAGTTAATTGATACATGATCTTCTCAGACAAAATTTATCAGATATTTAGCAACTGAAAATTATTAATAGAATCCAAATAAAGGAAAATTGTATAGAGCACACTTTCTGACCATAATACAATAAAACTAAAAATTCATATTAAGAGCAAAAAACCATAATTACTTGGAAATTAAAAAGCACTTTTAAATAACTACTTGAATCAAGGAATAATAAAAATGTTATCAAATACTTAAAAAATAAGAACTTTGCAAATTAAACCTGCAGAATGTGATTAAAACTGGAAGAGTTGAATTTATAACATTTTTAATGATAAAAAAATTTAAAGATGGATTGCATTTACTCCAGTGATGGCAGAATAGCTTTCATCAGATTGAAAGTGAAGTTGAAAGGTGCTTGGTCGTGTCCGACTCTTTGCAACTGCTTAGACTGTAGCCCGCCAGGCTCCTCCGTCCATGGGATTTTTCAAGCAAGAACACTGAAGTGGTTGCCATTTCCTTCTCCAGGGGATCTTCCTGACCCAGGTATCGAACCTGAGTCTCCTGCATTGCAGGCAGGCTCTTTACCATCTGAGCCACAAGGGAAGCCCTGACCCTTCCACAAAAAGTAACTGTGCACTCTGGTTCATAAAATAGGCATGAGAAGCAGCGGGGCCTCCCTGGGGGCTACTGGTCAGGACTCTGCCTGCCAGCACAGGGGGACGGCCTTGATCCCTGGTTCGGGAAGAGCCTGCATGCCGCAAGTGCTGACCCTGTGTGCCTGGAGCCTGTGCTCCACAGCAAGGGAGCCCCTGCGCGAGAAGCCCGTGCACTGCAGCCAGGACCCAGCAAGGCAGGACACCCACATCTTCAAGAAACAGCAGCAGCAGTGACCAGAGGCGCCAGAGAGTGACCGAAGCAGGCAGGCGCAGAGAGAGCTGGCAGGTGGGAGGGTGGAGTGTTGCTCACAAAAATGAGCTCTCTCTGCATGTTCTTTAGCTGCGGGCAGCCCCCGTTGATGTGGGAGTGCAAGGGCTAAAGCTCAATTTTAAAAGACACAGGCTTACTGTGGTCACTAGCTTACATAACCAGAATATGCGTTTGGAAGCCAGCACAGTAACCAGAAAATGAGGGGACATCCTGGAATGAGGCACAGAGGGGCAGCCCCAGATTCTGTTGAAAAACTGCGCAGATCTTGAGTTCAGGCATACTAACTGTTGCTTTAATAACAAAACTCATCACTGTTCTGAGAAGCACAGTGCAGCCCAGCATGACTGCATCGTGTTATTCACATGGTCCAACATACAACCCAGGATTACTCATACACAGCAGCAGTGCGACGTGGTACATACTCAAGGGAAAAGACGACGGAGACCAGCCTTGAAGCAGCCCGCTTGTGGGAACTAGCAGAAAGGATTTTAAGCGATTGTAATTATGTTCTTAGATAAAGGAAGATATGCTCACAGTAGGATAGGAAATCTCAGCACAGTTAGGAACTTAAAGAACCAGTGGAAAATCTGGAACTGAAAAGTACAGTATCTGAAGCAGAGAATTCACTGGATGGGCTCAGCTTAAGAGCAGGTTGAGACTGACGGTGGGAAACTAAGAGATTTTTAAAGAAGCATTTCATTGATCCATGGAACAGTTAGAAGCTCTAACACACATGTAATTGGAGTCCCAAAAGAAGTGCAGTGGAAAAATAAGCAAAAAATAATATTCAAAGAGGTAATGGCCAAGAATTACTCAAGCTTGTGAAAAGCATAATTTACATACTCAAGAACCTTAACGAATTCCAAGCAGGGTAATACATAGAAAGCCACCAAGCACATCATGGTCAAGTTACTGAAGATAAAAATTCAGAGAAAATCTTGAAAGCCGTGAGAAAAAACACACATTGCACGCAGAGATGTGCATGAATGTTTACTGCTCATCAGAATTACAGAGGGTGAAGCACAACGGAATGCCTTCTCTAACTTACTAAAAGGAAAGCTCTGTGAACTGGAATTCTGTATTCAACAAAAGGATCCTTCAAGATGAAGGTGAAATCAAGACATTTTCGGACAAAAAGTGAAAGGAGTAATAGCCAGGGACCTGTGCCTCATGGGAGAGGAAGTTCTTTAAGCTGAAAAGAGAGAGGACCTGTGGAATCTCACTTCTCAGAAATAATCAAGAGTGCCAGGTGTGATAACTGACCCCTTCTCCTCTGGCCTGTCAGCGAGGCCGGTGGCCCTGAGGCCGCCCGCAGTGTGTCGCACCCACGCGGCTCTCCCAGCTGTGCTGCGGGGCTTCTGGCAGCGCTACGTCTGCTGCAGGCGCCGTGGGCAGCAGGCGCTCTTGTCCTGTGTGTGGGCTTCTCATTCCAGGGGCTCCTCTTGCTGCAGAGCTCGGGCTGTGGGTGCACAGGCGTCAGTAGCTGCGCTCCTGGGCCCTGCAGAGCACGGGCTCCGGGGCTGTGGCGCTCGGGCTTGGTTGTTACGCAGCAGGCGGGATCTTCCCAGACCGGGAGCTGAGCCCACATGCCCTGCACTGGCAGGCAGGCTCAGCGCTAGACTGCCGGAGCAGCCCTGACCCTGACAGCCATCGCGAGAGCTGAGAGCAGGCTCGCCTGTGAGGCGGGAAGGTGGCACCTGAAGTGACGCAGCGCTAACTCTCAATCCATTGAGAAGTTAAGGACATGCGATTCTAGAGCGACTGGCTCAAAGCTGAGAAGGGTGTGGCAAGGCTGTGTACTGTCACTCTGTTCATCTAACTTACACGCAGAGTGCATCATGCAGAATGCCAGGCTGGGGCGTCGCAGGTGGGATGAAGATTGATTGCCAGGAGAAGTGTCAGCAACCTCAGATACGCAGGTGACACCACTCTAACGGGAAAGCGAAGAACTAAAGGGCCTCCTGATGAGGGTGAAAGAGAGTGAGGGGAAAGGGGAGACCGGTGAAGCTGGCTTACAGCTCTGCGTTCAGAAAGCTAAGATCATGGCGTCCGGTCCCGTCACTGCAAACAGAAGGGGGAAAAGCGGGTGCATGACAGATTTTAATTTTCTTGGGCTCCAAAGTCAACTCAGATGGTGACTGCAGCCACAAAATTAAAAGCGTATTAAAAAGCAGACTTTGCCAACAAAGGTCTGTATAGTCAAAGCTATGGCTTCCCAGGTGGCGCTAGTGGCAAAGAACCCGCCTGCCAGTGCAGGGGACCCCAGAGACCTGGGTTCGGTCCCTGGGTCAGTAAGACCCCTGGAGGAGGGCATCCACTCCAGTATCTTTGCTTGGAGAATCCCATGAACAGAGGGGGTTGGTGGGCTGTGGTCCATGGCGTCGTACAGAGCCAATATGACTGAAGCTTTTTGGCACACACACAGTTTTTCCAGTAGTCACAGAGATGTGAGAGTTGGGCCACGAAGAAGGCTGAGCGCCGAAGAATCGATGCTTTCAAATTGTGGTTCTGAAGAGGACTATTCAGGGCCCCTCGGACGGCCCAGAGGTCAAGCCTGTCAATTCTAAAGGAAATCAACCCTGGTTATTCCTTGGAAAGACTGATGCTTAAGCTCTAATACTTTGGCCACGTGATGCGAAGAGCCAGCTCACTGGAAAAGGCCTTCATGCTGGGAAAGGTTGAAGGCAAAAGAAGAAGGGGGCGGCAGAGGATGAGATGGTTGGATAGCATCTCCAACTCAGTGGGCATGAATTAGAGTAATTCCCGGAGGTGGTGGAGGAGAAGTAAGCATGGTGTACTGCAGTCCATGGGGTTGCAAAGAGTCGGACACAGCTTAGTAACTGAACACACCCACAGACAACTGTTTTTAATGCCAAGAGACATAGGTAAAATGGAATTGGAATATATAAATGTATATTAAAATGGAATTTTTAAAATGTTAATGTAAAAATACTGCTTAAAGGAAGGCCGAGACGAGGGCTTCCCAGGTGGCAGTAGTGGTAAGCACCCGCCTGCCGACACGGGCATAAGGGACGCAGTTCAGCCTCCGGGTCGGAGGCTCCCCTGGACGCAAGCCTGGCAGCCCATTCCAGTGATCTGCCTGGAGAAGCTCACGAACAGAGGGCCTGGGGGCCACACTGCGTCATGTCGCAAGAGTCGGACGCAGCTGAAACAACTGCACGCATGCACACACTTTGAAAATGTTAAGGAATAGAAGAAAACACAAAATATTCATCCGGCCTCAGGAAGGAGCATGGGCTTTTAGACTTAAAAGAAGACAGTATCATAAAAGGAAAAGTGGTCGACTTTTAACAGTGTGAACGTTTAAATTTTTTGCATGTTTTAAGAATTTGACTTTCAAAATCAGAAATCAGATAGCCACTTGCTGGTTGAGGGTGGAGGCAAGATTATATACTGTGGTATATATTTGGTCTTGGATTTCTGGCTTCTAAAACGCTTGTAATCCCAAAGAACTATAGGGCCATCTTTTGTGATGTTTTATTTTCGTTCTTGGTTCCTGAGATAGCTTCAGATAAATAATAGAGGTGAAATGGGTATCTTTTAATACAGCAAGCTCGTTTCAACCACACCTGGGTTTATATTAAGTGATTTCTTGAAAGTGAAAGTGAAGTCGCTCAGTCGTGTCTGATTCTTTGTGACCCCATAGACTGTAGCCTACCAGGCTCCTCTGTCCATGGGATTTTCCAGGCAATAGTACTAGAGTGGATTGCCATTTCCTTCTCCAGGGGATCTTCCCGACCCAGGGCTCGAACCTGGGTCTCCCACATTGTAGACAGACGCTTTACAGTCTGAGCCACCTAAATCCACTTGGTTAGGGCTGGTTGCTAAGAGAACGTAGGAGTTGAGGGCTAGAACTTCCAGGTCTCCCAGGAGGGGAGCGGGGTTAGAGGTTTAATCGCTTATCCGTGACCAGTGATGTAATCAGTCTTCCCTACATAGTTAAACCTCCATAAAAATCCTTGATTCCNTCTCCAGGGGATCTTCCCGACCCAGGGCTCGAACCTGGGTCTCCCACATTGTAGACAGACGCTTTACAGTCTGAGCCACCTAAATCCACTTGGTTAGGGCTGGTTGCTAAGAGAACGTAGGAGTTGAGGGCTAGAACTTCCAGGTCTCCCAGGAGGGGAGCGGGGTTAGAGGTTTAATCGCTTATCCGTGACCAGTGATGTAATCAGTCTTCCCTACATAGTTAAACCTCCATAAAAATCCTTGATTCCAGGGTTCAGAGAGTGTGAATTGGTGAAGCCCAGGAGGTGCTAGGAGAGAGTGGCCTTCAGGAGAGGGTGTGGAAGCTCTCCTCCCTTCCCAAATACCTTTACCCTGTGCATCTCTTCAGTCTGTCTGTTGCAGGACTGTGTCCTTTTATAATAAAACAGTGTTCTAGTCAATGAGCTGCTTTTTTTAATTCTGAGAGCCACTCTAGCAAACTGGAGGAGGGGGTCTTCAGGATCTTGAGTTGATAGGGTCAGCGTTGAGCTCCACTGTGGGACAGCCACTTGCTGTTGCAGAGTCACTTGGCATGGAGATGGCGCCCACACAGCTGGTGACCGGGAGTGAGGAGCAGTGGGGAACACAGAAGAGCTTCTCTTCCAGAAGGTGGCAGTTCAGACCTTAACAGAGGGAATTCCCCAGGCTTCAGTACACAGAGACCTGAACAAGGAAATTCCCCAGGCTTCAGTACACAGAGAGGCAAGGAACGTGGAGAGGCGGAGTCCGTAAGCTCAGTCCCCTAGAGTGAATGCTGCCTGTGGGCAGGAGTTGGTACCTGCTTTGTCCCCTGGTAGGTGTCTAACACCTGGAACAGAACCTGGCACAGAGCAGACTTTCGATAAGTAATTGATGTGAGTTTATGACAAATACTCAACCTCTGTAGTATTCGAAGGTCTCACAACAGTGACAGGAGTAAGAGTTCCCCGCGCTCAGAATAGCGGGGTTTCTTTAAAGGTTTCAATTCCCAGTGTTAGCAGAGGTGCAGCGGGAAGGGTTTGATGTATTGTTGGTAGAAATACACAGAGATAATGCAGATACATTAACTAACCAACCTTGTCATGGCAGTCCTTTCACAATAAATCAGATTATCATGTTACACACTTTAAGAAAGGGAAGAAGTGGAGACTGACAGACTTTATTTTCTTGGACTCCAGAATCATTGCAAATGCTAACTGCAGCCATGAGATTAAAAGATGCTAACTCCTTGAAAGGAAAGCTGTGACACACCTAGACAGGGTATTAAAAAGTAAAGACATCACTTTGCCAACAAAGGTCCATCTACTCAAAGCTGTGATTTTTCCAGAAGTCCTGTTTGGATATAAGAGTTGGGCCATGGAGAAGGCTGAGCATTGAAGAGTGATACTTTCGAATTGTAGTGTTGGAGAAGACTCTTGAGAGTCCCCTGGACAACAAAGAGGCCAAACCAGTCAATCCTAAAGGAGATCAGTGGTGAATATTCATTGAAAGGACTGATGCTGAAGCTGCAATAGTCTGGCCACCTGATGCAGAGAACTGACTCACCAGAAAAGACCTTGATGCTGGGAAGGGTTGAAGGCAGAGGAGAAGGGGACGACAGAGGGTGAGATGGTCAGAGAGCATCACTGACTCAGTGGACATGAGTTTGAGCAAATTTGGGAGATGGTGAAGGACAGGAAGCTGTGTACTGCGGGCCATGGGGCCGCAGAGTCGGACACACCGAGCGGCTGGACAGCAGCAGCGTGCCCTGGGTTCATGGTGGTGTCGGCAGTCCAGAGCGGGTGGGGCAGAGAGAGACAGGCATAGAGAGTTGGGAGGGGCATGTTTTTCTAAACCTCGTGCATAGAGAAATGCTCAGGATAGGGTGGAGGAGTCAGCCAGGAGAGAGATTTGCTAAGCACGTATCTGCCAGGTACTCTGAAAGCTGCACTTTTATTTCAGTTGAAGTGCTGTGTGGTTGATTTACAATGTTGTGTTAATTTCTGTAGAGCAAAATGACTCAGTCATACATATTAATTTTCATTTCTTTTCCACTATGGCTTATCACAGGATATTAAATATAGTTCGTAGGACCTTGTTACATGTTTTTATTTAATCTTCATAATTTTATATAAATATGAATTCCATTTTACAGAAGAAGAAACTGAGGCTTTGAGAGAATAAGCCATTCTCACAGAATCAAAGTCTCTGCAGTCGCCCTTAGACTGAATGTGTGGCAGACGCGCTCTCACGTGTTTCCATTTTCCTGCGTGCTGGCCCACCTGCGGCAGCCCTGTGTGATGTGGGCGTTGCTCGCTGTGCTTCAGAGCTGAGAAGCTGCTAACTAACCAGCTAAAGCTACTTACTGTTTTCATCCAAAAAGATAAACCTGAAATTTGAAGTAGATTATTTGGGAAAACTTTTCAATGAACTCTAGAAGAAGAAACCAGTCGTCAGTGTGTGGAGGTTGCTCCCTCAACTAAACGCGTCTCCCTTTCTGTACGCTGCGCTTCCGGGACATGTGGGTGTCAGAGCAGAGCCCAGTCGCCCCTAACTGTGTAAGAGTGTGCGTCTGTGCGTGTTCTACTGTGCACACAGTGAGACCTGGGGAAAGGCTGAAGGTGGCCTGAGACGCCAGATGGGTGAGCAGAGCAGCTGAGCTGTGCTGCTGTCTCGGGTTACATCATGGCGACGTGCAGGGAGATCGAGCGTCACATAAACACCACTGGGTCTGTTATTTCTGTGATTTTTTTTTTCTCTTGGTCAGCTGTGGTCCTATGGTGCTGGATGCTTTAATCAAGATTAAGAATGAAATTGATTCCACCCTGACCTTCCGGAGATCATGCAGAGAAGGTGAGCCTCTGCCTCCCTGTCTCTGGGCTCGGGCACTTGTGTCCTGGCTCCCAAAAGAGGCCTGGGCTGGCCAGAGCCGTGTCTGGGGCGACCTGGACGGTGACTGAAGCGCTTCGCCAGGTAGCCCCGCCCCGAGTCACACGTGCCTTCCTGGGCAGAAGTGCTGGGAGTGTGAGCTCCGGATACAGATTAGGGTTTCGGAGTTCATCTCCTTGAGGAGCTTTCACTTGTGTGGTTGCTGCGTCTGGCAGCCCCCGTGAGCAGCTGCACCCTTCGGGGACCCGCTCAGATACTCTGCCTGGCGGCCACAGAGTCCCTTCCCTCGGGTGGTGGTGGGGAATTTCTAGACACTCACCACTTGTCCAGCAGGGGAGTCGCGCTTGCCCTGCCAGCGCCCAGCATCACCCGTGCACAGGGCAGGTGGTCGCAGGATGTTCTGGGTGGGAACAGCGATGGCTGCATTGCGCTGCTGAGTCCAGGCTGTGCAGACCGACGTCGTTTACTTCCATAGGAAATATAACTACTCACAACAGTGGAACGGTGATAGAAATGATTGTTTAAATAAGAATTTAAGTAAAAGGAGCTGATTTAAAGAAAACTCCTAAGTAATCATCCAGAGAGTTCTCCATTGTGGGAAAACCACAGGTGTGTTGTGAGGGCTGATGATCCTGCCGGCTGTGGAGCACAGACTGTGCGCACTCTGTGCTGGGCACGTCCTGTGAGACAGACAGGCGCTGCTGCCAGTGACCCTCTGTGGACATGCGAGGAGGCGGAGGCGCGGGGAGGGTCCGGGCTTCCGGAAGGACCCGGAGGTGGCGAGTGGGGAGCCAGGACTCAGGCAGAGCTGTCAGACTCTGGAATTGTTCCCTCAGGCGGTGCACGCATTTAGCCTGGCTTGGCAGCCTGGGATGAAACCAGAACAGGGTTGCTGGGGCCAAGACCACGGGCCGTGGCTGACTTTCTCCCGAAAATGCCTTCCGTACAAGGAAAGGTCTTCAGAGCTGCCGGCCCACCGCGCTTCACGCGTGTCCTGCTGGGGGCTCAAGTGTTAGTCCTGCTGCGGAGGCGTCTTTTGATTCAGCTAATCTTACAGGGCTGGATTTAATGTGGCCGATGCCGCTGGCACGTGGGACAGTTTGGCTGAATCCTGCTGTTGCGGGAACATCCTGCTGTAGTCAGATACCAGCCTGAGAGCACAGGAAGCAAAGACCCTCTCCAGTAACCTCCCCGAGCCAGACGCCAGCGCGGCCCTTGGGAGCCAGAGGCAGAAAGCCAGAGTGAGAGGGGCTTTGCTGCTGCGGTTTCCCTTATTTATAAAGAGAATTTCCAGGCAAGCCGTTTTAAGGGAAGTTTCGCTGTATTTTTTTTTTTAATTTAGAGATGTGGTAGCAGGGGTTAGATCGCGTAGTCATTTGTAACCCTGAGATACCTAGGAAACTCCGTGTGCAGGGAGTGCGTGCAAGCTAAGGACGCCTTGTTTCGTGGTGCTTGCCCAGCGCCCTCCCTTGCTTGCTTTGGTTTCACATGAGTTCATCTTCCTTGGGAAGTCGGCGCTGAGGCAGCGCGTGTGGGCCTCACGTCCAGAGTGTAGGCTCCAAGCTGCTTTGTGGAGACAGGAGAATCAGAGCAGCCTCTGGCCACCTGTGTCCAGGCCTCGGCTTTAAGATCACCAGGACAGTGCTGGTTTGCTGGGTCCTCATCTTTCGAGGGTTTGAGTCCAGTGTATTCCAAGGCAGTCCAGTGGTTAGAACTCTGAGTTTTCGCTGCCAAGGGTCCAGGTTCGATACCTGGTTGAGGGACTGAGATCCCACAAGCCATGCGTCATGGCCAAACCAAAAAGTCCAGTAGGGGCCAGCACAGCCCTGTAAAGCAGTTACCCTTCAGTCAGAAATAAATGGTGTGTTTTTTGAGTTTTTCAAAATAGTTCAAGTAACAGTTACTTTAAAAGCAAACACACAGAAAAGGCTGTTTTTCCTCTCAGAAGACATGGAGCGAGGAGTAGGGCCGGGGCCAGCGTCATCCTGGGCAGGCACCTTCCACCCTCAGGGTCGCCCCTGGTTTCACAGCAGGGTTTTGGGTCTCTAGCCTTCAGCATCTCCGTTCAGGAAGGAGGGGAGGGAAAGGCAGCGGGCGCCTCTGCACGGTGTGTCCGTGTCGGGCCCCCCGCTGCTGCTGGAGCCTGGCAGGGAGCCGACGCAGCGGGTCGGGGCGGCCCGTTCCCTCTCCAGGCATCTGCGGCTCCTGTGCCATGAACATCAATGGAGGCAACACCCTGGCGTGCACCCGCAGGATCGACACCGACCTCAGCAAAGTTTCCAAAATCTACCCCCTGCCACACATGTATGTGATAAAGGATCTTGTTCCTGTAAGTTCCCTGTGTCTTAAGTGGGTCGGAGGGGGTGTGTGATGTCGCAGCTCTTCAGGGCAAGTCTCTTTCCTGTCCTGAGTTTACTTAAGGGATGCGAATGGCAGGAGATAAATGGCCTAGAAGATCTCCAGCCTCTTATTTGGGGAGGATTGTTTGGGAATAACAAGACACATAATTTTAGACTTGGGACAGTTTCAGAAATGAATTTAGCCCTCACATCAAAGAATTCATGGGGAAAGTCTCCGTTGGGAAGGCTTTAATCTCTCCCCCTGCTGTCTGACTGCCTTTCCTTTCCCTCACTGGGTGCTTTCAAGGGCATCGGGAGAAGGCACTGCAGGATGGGAACGCTCCTCACGCGGCTAAAGGAGAGATTTCCTGAGCACGCTTGCGTGCGACTGCTTCTCCTTTCACGGTCTTTGCACGTGTCTGTGCCAAAGGAAGAGAGGCTGGCTGCTGCCTGTCACGGGGCGGGAACGTGCGCAATGTCCAAGAAATGGAGTGACTAAGGGCACCCGGGGTGACGGTGAAATCTGACCCGTTTCTCGCTCTTCCTCTTCCCTCAGGATTTGAGCAACTTCTATGCTCAGTACAAGTCCATCGAGCCTTACTTGAAGAAGAAGGATGAGTCCCAGGGAGGCAAGGAGCAGTACCTGCAGTCCATAGAAGACCGTGAGAAACTGGTCATTAGTCCCCGTTTATTATCTGACTTGAGGATTTTGTGCCAGAGATGTTTACCCTGGGGGCTGGGGCGGGGCTGGGGGGCTGGCGGCAGGGGCAGCAGGAGACGATGTGGACCGTTCAGCCTCTTCCGGAAAGGACCTTCAGAACTGTCCAGGGTTGACGCCCAGCCTGTCGGAGCCCGGCGGGTAGTGAGGGCCTCCAGAGGCCCGAGGGCTGGAGGGCCCTGCCTGGGGCGGCGTGGCGCTGCCTCGGCGCCAGGGCCTCCAGAGGACCCAGAGGCCCGAGGGCTGCGTCAGCTCTGACAGTGCAGGCGAGGGAAGCCCACGCTGGCCGGCTGCGGCCTGCCGCCGCCGCTCTAGTCACAGCCGGGAGTGAGCGGCGATGGCAGAGCCGGGACTAGGGCTTCCGCTCTCCTGACACCGCGCGCCTGGTAACGCCGTGTGGGCCTGCTCACTCTTGGAGGCGCCACGCCTGGGCACGGGCTGTGGAGTCTCTTGAGAGTGAAGGGGGTATTGCTGAAGCTTTGGTCTCTCTCTTGGCGTACTTTTACCCCCTCTAAGGAGTCTCTGGCTTGCCCACTCCCAGCGCGCTCCTCCGGAGAGGAAGAGGGGGAAGGGGCCAGAGCAGACCGGCGCCAGCGCCGCAGGGACCCCCACTGCCTCGGGCACGCCGCAGTCGTTTACGGGGCAGCCCGCCAGCAGGCCAGGCGCCTCGGGCGTATTTAGCGTGTCCTCTCTTCCCTGTTGGAGAAGGAAATGGCACACCCGCTCCATATTCTTGCCTGGGAAATCCCAGCAGAGGAGCCTGACAGGCCGCAGTCCATGGCGTCATGTAGAGTCAGGCAGCTGAGCACGCGCTCACACATGCCTCTTCCCCGTGAAACATTGAGAAAGGGAAGGCTTTGGGACTTCCCCAGTGGTCTGGTGGTTTAGACTCCAGGCTCCCTGCGAGGGGCATGGGTTCCATCCCTGGTCAGGAAACAATTCCATGTGCCACCTGGTACAGCTCAAAGAGCAAACAGCAAGTCATGGTGGGGAAGCCCAGCCCTGCCATCGTGGCATGCTGAGGGCCAGCATGGTGATGACGCAAGTCAGAGCAAGCAGCCAACTTCTCTTTCAAGACTTTCTTATTCTCAGGACGCAGCTCTACCCCTAATTTCTAACTCCAGGGAGTCTATCGTATCAAGTAGACTAAATAATATGACTATTACTAAGGCTTTGATCTTAATAAAAGGCTGTAAACGCTGTGACCTTACGCCTTGTAGACAGTGGGGCCGGCTTGGACGCTCACCAGCCGAGAACACAGGTTTTGTTGGAGGCCTGTGCTCTCAGTGGTGACCGTCAACTCTGCTGTCTGCTTATGGCCGTCATCTCAGAGCCCACACACCCTTCTGTTTTGCCTCTCACTGTTTACAGCAGTCTCTGTCGTTCCCCAAACCAAGGTCCGGTCTGTTAGAGCCTGTTGGGCAGGTTGAGTCTGTGAGTTTGGCAGTGTTAGAGGAGGTATCCCAAAGCAGGCCGCCCGGCGGCCCGCCTCAGCTCTGCCGCTGCAGCTGTGTGACGCTCAGCAAGGGACCTGACTCCTCGGAGCCCCTGTGCCTCACCTGTAACATGGGAGTCTAATAACACCCCAGGGTTATTGTGCCACTTAAATGAGGTCAGTAAGGCACCCAGTGTTCAGTGTGGGTTGACTATTTGGGACAGTGTTAATGTTCACCCTGGAAACCTTGAGATCCCTGCTAACCCAGGGCAGAAGCTAGTGTAGACTCTGGATGCCTCAGCACTTGGGGGCTTTTTAATTTCTGCTAGACTGCATTTGAGGTGGTAAGTTCATGTGTGTGTGTGTGTTTTGTTTTTTTTTTTTAAGATAAGTAAGGGATTATTTTGGAGAAGGCAATGGCAATCCACTCCAGTACTCTTGCCTGGAAAATCTCAGGGGCGGAGGAGCCTGGTAGGCTGCAGTCCATGGGGTCGTGAAGAGTCGGACACGACTGAAGTGACTTAGCAGCAGCAAGGGGTTCTTCATTAAAGGATAAGGACATCTGCACTTAAGAACTTTGGGCTCTGGCCCAGCACGTGTCTGAAGATCAGGTCCAAGATCTTTTTATGAGCCTGGTGAATCTCTGCAACCGCTGCTGGGACTTTGCCAGAAGCGCAGCAAAGCTCAGTGTGCTTGCGCCGCACGCCACGCTCAGTCAGCGCAGGGCACAGCTGCCTCCTGCGCGGTGGGCCCCTGACCGCCTTCTCCCACAGGACGGGCTCTATGAGTGCATCCTCTGTGCCTGCTGCAGCACCAGTTGCCCGAGCTACTGGTGGAACGGAGACAAGTACCTGGGCCCCGCCGTCCTCATGCAGGTGAGGCGCCTTCGCTATCGGGAGGGAAGCCGAGACTCGGGCTTGCAGGGCTCCAGGAGGACGGTGTGCTGGAGACCCGCTGTTCTGAGGGGCGGTGCCCTTCCCTGGCACCCGCGGCAAACTGGGTAACTGGCCACATCGCCTCCCCTTGGCTTCGGTAGATCTCCACCTGCAGGATGCCTCCATTCAGTGTGGTGAGGGCCACCCCAGGGGCTGGCGGCTGCAGGTTGGCAGGCCGTGCCGTGCGGATGTTTCAGACATTTTCCCGTGCAGCTGGCTCTTCGCTGCCCACTTGCCCGTTTTCCCTGACTCCATCTGTCATAAAGCTCCCCACCTCCCTCCTAGGGATTTTCAATGTGCAGGCAGGGCAGGGAGAAATTTCATTGAGGGGCAGTTACCACTGAAAGGTTGGAGACTGTTTCCCGGCCAGTGAAAGCCTGCAGTGCCGGCTTGAGGGGTTGCTCAGAAAGAACGGCGTGCTGCTTTTCACTGCCTTTGGGTGTATAGTTCACAGCCAGGAGTCACTGTCTTTGTTCCCAGAAAGCGCATACTTAGATTTGTGGTCAGTGCTTTTCATAGAGCCTCAGGCAACTCAAAAAACAACTTCTTGTTTTCATTTTCCCACAAAAAGAGAAGTTCTGTGGTTCTGCGACCAGTCAGCATGCTGATCGTGGCCAAGTTAAAGATTGAATAGTGAGGTGTGTTCATAGTTGGCACTTACACCGGTGTCTGCGTTGTTGGGAAGCGTAGACGGCCTCTCGGCCACACTGCTGGAGCAAGCCTGCCGCTCAGGAGCTGAGGCCGTGTTCAGCTGGCCGAGCTCGGGCTTCCTAGATGGCCAGGCTCATTAAAAGAATCAGTAAGCAGATTAAACGTTGAGTCGTCTGTTTACTCAGAGACAGTGAGTAGGTGCTGGGGAGGCAGTTAAGAGACAGAGTCAAGCCCAGCATCCCTGCCTTTGCTCTTTCATGATCTAGGGAGGAGGCTAATGAGGGCATGAGATCAGTAGTTGAAGACACGACGCCCCTGGTGTATAATTAGGCACCAGGGGCCAGGTGCTGTGGCTCAGAGGTTCGTAGGGATCATTAGTGGAGGTGATCAGAAGATGTTACGAAAGGGTGGGAAGCCTTTCTCTGAAAGAGGACGAGAAATAAAGGGTGTGGAGGTGACCTTTAAGCTGGGTGAGCGCGGGGCTCTGCACGCCAGGAGCCCTGCAGTCCGTCAGAGGGCTGCTCCAGCCAGTTAGGGCTCGGCTCACCAGTGCCCACTCCCGCAGGCCTATCGCTGGATGATCGACTCCAGAGACGACTTCACGGAGGAGCGCCTGGCCAAGCTGCAGGACCCCTTCTCTCTCTACCGCTGTCACACCATCATGAACTGCACGCAGACCTGCCCCAAGGTACGGCCGCGGCCCGCCGGCGTGGGCCCGGGGGTGTGGGTGCGAGGCAGGTCCCGCGGGCTCAGACGCGGGTCCCTGCTCTCGGGTCCGCTGGGCTCGCTCTGGCTGCGGGAACCACAGGGCGGAAGCATCTGAGCACAGGCAGCCGTGGGGGCTGCGGCTCCGCCGGCCCGAGGGCTCCGCCTGCCGCTCTCTGCCCCACAGCAGGCCTGCGCTCTCTGCGTCTGTTCTCGGCCTCGGAGCTCTGCTGGCTTAGCTTTCCCTCCCCTTCCTGTTCCTGCTTCTGGGCTCGCCCTGCCGCAGCCTCAGCAGCTGCCCATCTCCTCATTTCTTGGCTTACGTTCCCCGGAGGGAGGCTCGTGGCCCAACTCAGCTTTCCTGGCACTGCCCACGTCAGAGCCGGCCAGCAGCTGTGGTCTAGCCCGTGGGCGGAGAGCCGCCAGGACTGCCCTCTGCGCGGGACTGTGGATGGAGCAGTTTCGTGGAAGACTCATGCCCAGCCAGTTAGCAGTTTAAAAAAGAAAAGGCGGCATCTCTCAGCAGTCGTGAAATCCAGACTGGGCCACGCCGCTGTTCGGGCCCCCAGCCCCAGTCTGCCCGGCGGGCGTCGGCGCAGGGATCAGCGGGGGCTGCTGGGTGCTGACAGCCGCAGGTGGTGCTGCCTGTTCTTACCCAGGCTCGGCCCAGTGAGCCGTAGGCCTTGGAGGTGGCTCACGCCACTGACCTTCTCAGGACAGGGCCTAGCACGGAGTGAGCGCTCAGCACAGGGGACCTCCTGATATTTGGAACAGAATAGGTCCTGGCCCTGAGGAGCGCGGCCTGGCTCGTGCGCTCGTTCCCTAAAAGCTCCACACAGCCTCCTGAGGCGCCTTCCTGGGCGTGAGCCTGTGTGCTGCGGAGGGCAGCAGACGGGCCAGACAGGGCCCAACTTGCATGTCCCGCACGCCCCTTGGTAAAGAGGGGCGAGCACGGGCCCTGAGGCTGCACACAGGCCCAGGGTGGTTGAGCTGGAAGGGGCCCTGAAAGCTGCCCAGCACAGCTCCTCTCACACGTGGGGAAGCTGAGCCCGCGGCGGTCACAGTCGGGCTGGGGCAGGGCCGGAGGCCTGCCATGCGCCTCCCAGCCCAGGGCTGCCCTCCTGCCTGGGCCCGCATCAGGCCCTCTTACTGCCCGTCCGGGTCTCAACCGGGTGCTGAGCTGCGGCGGGCAGGCGGTATGCGCGGCTCGGTGGATCAGAGCGGTGGAGGTCCTCCCCCAGCCCTCCGGGAAGGCCTGCTGGAGCCGGCGTCCCGGGCACCCCAGGTCGGGGGCCGCCGCACACGGTGACTGCGCGCCCCCTGGCAGCTCCTCTGCCAGCGTCTGCCTCTTCTCGTGTCCTGGAGCGATAGTCCAGGGAACTTCCTTTTGAAGGATCAGTTCAGAGGGATACACTTGCGATCCCATAAGCTTTCAGGGACCAGTCTTTTGAAGACTGACTTCTCTTTCCCTCTCTTTCTCTCTGAAGATCTCTTTTTTCCTACACGCTTCAATTTCAAAGTTAAGAGTTGTCCTTGTGAACTGAGGAGCCCGCCACTCGCCTTGGATGAGCGTCTGATTTTACCAAGCGCTGGGCTGCCCCCTTGCTGTCTCGGGAGGCTCGCTGGGCCTCATTCTGCCCCCTCGCTGTCTCGGGCAGCGGGCCCTCGCTGGGCCTCGTTCCTCTGCCTCCTGCAGGACAGCTTCACAGCCGTGGGCCAGGCTGCAGCTCGTCCCAGGGTCGCCGCCACTTAGCTCATGGAGCTCAGGAAGGGGTAACAGGGTTTTTCCTCCCGCGTAGTTCTGAGGGCTTGTAGATGCTGGTTTCCGGTGGTGGTGATTTAATGATAATAGTATCATATGAAGCCTTAGAGACACCTGCCTGCTTCTGGCAATGTGAGCACAGGAGAAGGGGCTCTTCTGGGCTCTGACCAGCCACAGGAAGCCTCACCCGCAGGCGTTCAGTGAGCCCGGCTCCTGCAGAGAGCGGCCGTCTCAGGAGTGGGGACGGGGGCAGTCCGCCCCAGCCAGCCCCGAGGAGTCAGAGGCCTGGGTCTGCAGTCACGGGGCTTGGACAACGGCAGGAGTCTCACCCAGGGTCATCGGGCTCTTCGTTCAGTTTCACTTAATGTTTCATATTGATGCTCTTCTCCTTTTTTCAAGGGGCTGAATCCTGGGAAAGCTATTGCTGAAATCAAGAAGATGATGGCAACCTATAAAGAGAAGCAGGCTTCTGCGTAACTGCCGTGCTCAACCTGGCTGTAGCCGGCTCGGACGCAGCCCACCTCCGAGTTCTTCAGAGGCCGTGCTTTCCCTAAATACTGCATGTGCAATAAACAGTCTCAGCAATAAATAAACGCTACTCTAGTTTATTAACAAAGAGCAGGCCTGCTCCTTACGCGGGCTGTAGCGGGAGGCCAGGTGCCGTGAGGAGGGGCCCGTCTGTGAAGGGTCCCGGCTCCAGAGCTGAGCCACCGTGGGGGGCGCCTGGGAGTGCCGCGGGGCCTGGGGCTCGCTCCCCGTCTCTGCTGCCCCGCGTGCCCGTCTGGGAGGGGCCCCCCGGAGCGCGGGCGCCTCCCTCCCTCGGTGCTCAACAAGCACTGGCCCCTGGAGCGCAGCATCCCGGCCTCTACAGCTCCCAGCGTTAGAGTCACTTAAAACCACGTCTGTCTCGTGGAGACAGCGTTACAGAGTCCCCGGCACAGCTGTGAGCGCCGGCCCCGCAGCTCCCTCCGGAGCCCTCAACCTCAGAGACCTCAGCGGGAAGCGTGAGTCCCGCTGCGGCCGCCCTGGCTCTGCTGCCCCCAGCGTGGCAACGCTGAGAAAAAAGTGGCAGCTTGTCCAGTAAAGAATGGAAGCCCTCCAGCTCCCCAGCTGTCACACCCCTGCTGGCCGTTCACGTCATTCCTCCAGAGCTTTGTCATCTGAGATGTGTGAAGTTCTTCATTCCCTTCAAAAATTAGGTACAAAATATTAGCAAGTTTCTATTGTTTTTCCTTCTTGTGGTAACATGCACATAACAAAACCGACCACCTCGGCCGTTTCTCAGTGGGCAGTTCAGTGGTATTAAGAACATTCGCATTATTGCATAGCCCTCTGTCTCCAGAACTATTTTCCTCTTGAAAAACAAACTCTGCCTATTGAACACTTAAAATTTCTCTGTCCATAGCGCCTAGCCACCGTCGTTCGACACTGTATTTCTTGTATTTCTGTGACTCCAACTATTCCGCCTCACAGAAGTGGAATTAGACGGGGTTTGTCTTTTTTGTAACACCTTTCAGTTAGCATAGAGTTCTGCAGGCTCGCTCCTGTGAACACTCCAGCGAGCGTCAGAATCCCCTTTCCTGAGACTGGAGAATCCCATTGCATGCACACAGCACATTTTGTTTATCCAGTCTGTTAATGTGCGTTTTGGTTGGTTCCACGTTTTAGCTACTGTGAATAACAGCAGTTTTTTACTTTTACCCTTAGGATATAGAAGGTCCATGGTGCTACTAACGACCTGTGTGTGTGTGTGTGTGAAATTTACCTTCAACTTTAGCTTATTTGCCCGCTGGTTCTCTGCTCTTTGGCAAGGATGTAACTTATTTACATTTCCAACACACGTTCTGGTGCGTTCAATCTGAGGAATCCTCCAAGGCTGTTCTTCAAGTTGTAGCACTGAGATTATCCTGGAAACAAAGGCTTCTTTTATCAAGAGGCTAAGAAAAATGTCTGAGTCTCTGAGAATGAACCTTAATGGGCATTTCTGGCTTTAATAGACAGTCTGGACTCCGCTGGTTAATCGGCCAGCTGTGGGACGTCCCTGGTGGCCTAGTGGTTAAGACTCTGCACTTCAATGCAGGGGCTCGGGTTTGATCCCTGGTGGGGAAGTAAGACCCCACATGTCACACAAGAAATAAAAAGACCGCCTGCAGGTGCTGGGAACACAGTTTCAATCCCAGATCCAGGAAGATCCCACAGACCGAGGGGCAGTCACTCCCGGACACCACAGCTACTGAGCCTGTGCTCGAGAGCCCGCTCCCCAGGAGCCTGCACCCCAACCAGGGACGTCACCCCAGGGAGGCCCCAGGCTCCTGAAGCTAGAGGAAGCCCATGTGCCGCACAAAGACCAAGCCCATAAACAAAGCGCAGGCCATAAATGAAACGGGACCGTTCAAAGGTGCTCGTCTGGTACTGCAAGAGTACTCGTCCCCTCCTGCCTAGGAGCCCAGGTCACCAAGAAGAAAGGAACGCGCATTAAGCTGCTGGGAATTTAGGGAGCACGGTCTTCGCCCTCCCTTTTGCTGTGTCACTGTCACTCGCTCGTGCCCATGGACTGAGCACGCCAGGCGCCTGCCCTTGACTGTCTCTCGGAGCTTGCTCACACCCGTGTCCACTGAGTCAGTGGCTCCGTCCAGCCACCTCATCCTCTGTGGCCCCCTGCCCTTCCACTGTGTGTGTGTTGGTTGCACAGTCATCCCCGACTGCAGCCCCATGGATTGTAGCCCACCAGGCTCCTCTGTCCGGGATTTTCCAGGCGAGAATACTGGAGTGGGTGGCCATTTCCTTCTCCGGGGGATCTTGCCAACCCAGGGATCGAACCCCGGCCTGCTGCATTGCAGGCAGATTCCTTGCTGTCTAAGCCACCAGGGAGGCCCTAACATTAGCATCTCAGAATTGTTGGCCACCTCAGTAAGAACACGCAGTACACGGTCTTCAGATGTTCAAGCTCCAGGTTTGGAAGTGAGAACTGGAAAAACCTCAGACAGCCCTCCGTATCCCGGGCTGGGCGGCAGGAGGGCAAAAACTGCCTTCCAGATCTGTTCACACTTAACTGATTTCTGACAGCCTCGGGGGGAGGTCACATTCCTGGATAATTTGATTTTGCTTCTAATCTCTAGACCTGTAGGGAAAGATGGGTTTTCTTGGGACTAATTTAATGGCTTTAAAGAAAAGTTCTGCACCAGCAGCTACTGATGGGAAGCAGGGGGGTTGCCACTTCAGGTCAGCTTTGTCAGACGTCAAGTTTGCAACCATAGATGATTCTCTCACCCCATTTAAACTTGAGCTAATTTAGAATATGTTTTATCAACTGATTGTTTAACTTACTGCTTATTTAATCTTCAATTGGACTGCAGGCAAATGTTCTATTTTAAGTCACAAAGACGTCTAATAAAGCTGCAGATTTGAGCAGGGACGCTGTTTTGTCCTTCACTCTGCTTCTGTGCCCTAATTGTGTCCAGATGATGTGCTTCCATTCGCAAAAAGGCATCCTGTGGAATGCTTCGAGTTTCCCTAAGGGCTGAAGCCAGCCACCTCTTCTGACCCCATCTTTGGGCAAGTTGATGAACCTCTGAGCCTCAATTTTCCTATCTGTAAAATGGGAATTAAGAGCATTCACCCCCTCAGAATTGTGGGTAAAGTCTCCATAAGAATAAATGGGGGGCTTCCCTAGTGGTCCATGGTTAAGAATCTGCCTCGCAATGCAAAGGAAGCTGGTTCAGTCCCTGGTCCAGGAAGAGCCCGCACACCGCAGGTCCCCAGGCACCACAGCCGCTGAGCCTGCACTCCAGAGCCCCTGAGCTGTGGCCACTGAAGCCCGCCGCCCTGGAGTCAGCGCCCCACAGCCAGAGACCCCCACAGGGGAAGCCTGCGCAGCTTAGAGAGCAGCCGCTACTCGCCACAACCAGAGAAATCCTGGCCCAGCAACAAGACCCAGTACAGCCAAAAATAGATAATAAGCATCTTTAAAAAAAAATAATAAATATGAGTTCTTACCATTCCTCAAAAAATGTTTGTGAGGTATGAATGTGTTAATTGAATTGATAAGGGAAAAACCTTCACAATGTATATCAAATCATCACATCATACACTAAATATCTCATACTGTTTTCAGTTACCCTTCAGTTACGCTGAAAAAAACTTGAAAAATAAATACCTAACACATATGAGTTTAAAAACTAATAATGTAAAAAAAGCTTCTAGCTTGCAGTTGAGCAAATGCTCTGTAAACTCAAGTAACTGGTTTGTCTCAAATACCTACTGTGTGGAAGTCTGAATCACATTCCCAAGGTGACTGATTCCCTGGGAATCCTTGGTGGTTCGGTGGTTTGGACGCCTTTCACTGCAGAGGCCCAGGTTAGATCCCTGATTCGGGAACTGAGGTCCTGAAAGATTTGGGCACCAGCCCCTCAGGACTGTCACATCCCAGCTGGTGTATTTCCAATGTGGCCAGAGTGGAGGACCCCCGTGCAGAGCGTGGGCTGTCTGTGCAAGACTAACAATGCTCCCTTCTCATCGCCCACGTCGCCCTGATGGCTGGGTGCCAGGAGGGTGTGCCACTGACACCCGCCTCCTCCCTGCCTGGGAGACTGCCAGACTGACTGCTGAGACCCCACCTGATCCGTCCAGACGGCCATCGTCTCGTCACAGGGCTTGTCACCCCATGAGAGAATCACGGGGCTTGTCACTACATGAGAAAATCCGTTTTGCTGCAAAGATGTAGTGAAACCAGGGAAATTGAGAAGTCCGGCAATGCTCTAGAGTAAACCAGTCCCCAAAACTCGGTTTGCCTCTTGGGGATTGTCAGACCAAAACATCAGGATTAGGAAAGATTTATTCCTTGCAGAGAAAAGAGAACACCAGGGATCTATATCCCCCAAAGCAGCATCTCCCCAAACAGCAACACTAGGGGAGTTTTAAGCTAAGGGTGCATGCATATTCATGAAGGGGCTTGGACAGTCAACAGAGTCCAAGCTTTAGTTGATTGAAGTCACAAGAGTTGGAAAAGGTCGACGTCAGGTTCCCGTTGATCTGGTGGTTGAGCATTTCAGGCTAACCATCACCACTGACATAGAAGCTGACATTTACAACTGATGTATTATCTTTGCTAGTGTTACTTCTCTTGCCTGATAACAATCCTTTATTCTTTTGTTCCCTTAAGATCACTAGTTACTGAGAGCTGGTCTAGGGCAAGCATCGTGGGCAGGCCTAGACCACAGAACGGCTGGGGCCAAAATGGCTTCTCTTATGTCAAGAAAGCCTTGCCTGACGTTCTTTCCCCAGGGCTCCCTTACCCTATCTGGTTACAGAACCAGGTATATTATGTCCTTCCTGTGGGTCCCCGAGGAAGCAGCAGCCGCAGAAGGGAACCTCTGCCCTGGGTCCCAGCCCACAGACCGCCCGGTGACCACCCGGACAGCCGCTTCCCCAAAGGCGACCCTGGGCAGATGCAGGGCCTCACAGAGCCTCTGTGGCTTGGAAGGAAGCCTCCTCTGGCCTCCTCCCATAAAGACCATGGACCACCTGGCAGCTGTGGCTCCTTCCCAGATGGCTCAGAGGTTGGAGTGTCCTAAATGCCAAGTGAAAATGAACGGGTTAGTGCCTCAGTCGTGTACAGCTCTTTGTGACTCCGTGGACTGTAGCCTGCCAGGCTCCTCTGTCATGAATTCTCCAGACAAGAATACTGGAGGGGTTGGCCATTCCTTTCTTCAGGGGGATCTTCCCAACCCAGGGATCATACCTGGGTCTCCTGCATTGCAGGTGGATTCTTTACCATCTGAGCCAGCAGAGAAGCCCCAAAGAGCAATACAAAAAATAAGGGACAAATCTTGACATGCAGTCCCCAAGCCCCTGCTTTTCAAAAGCTTTTAGCCCAGCGCCAGGACCTCATGAAAGCAGCTGGCTCCTGCCACCTCGTTGGAAGAGCGTTCATTTCACAGAGGAGGAGAGAGGCTCGGAGAGGGAAGGTGGCTTTCTAAAGCTCTCACAGTAGATGCAGCTGACGTGCACCAAACCCAGGCCTCCCCGGTGCCAGGCGCAGCCCCAGCCACGGCACCGCTCAGCCTCCTGGCAGGGCATCTGAAGAAGTCATTGGTGCCAGACTGTTGCAGGAAGGTGAACCCTCCAGGGCCCGAAACTGGGCTCGTCTCTAACACTCGGAGATGAACTGTCCGAGGAGACACATGCTGACAAAGCAGGAGATTTTATTGGGAAAGGGCACCCGGGTGGAGAGCAGGAGGGTGAGGGAACCCAGGAGAACTGCTCTGCCGCGTGGCTCGTGGCTCGCAGTCTCGGGTTTTATGGTGATGGGATTAGTTTCCGGGTGGTCTTTGGCCAATCACTCTAATTCAGAGTCTTTCCTGGTGGCGCACACATCCTCAGCCAAGATGGATGCTAGCGAGAGGGATTTGGGGAAGTGGACGGACAACCGGTGTCTCCTTTAGACCTTTCCCGAACTCTTCTGGTTGGTGGTGGCTTAGTGTGTATTCCTTATCAGGATCTCCTGTCATAAAACAACTCATGCAAATGGTTACTATGGTGCCTGGCCAGGGTGGGCGGTTGGTTTCAATCAGTGGGCTTCCCCTAACAGAACCAGCCATCCAGCCTGCCACCAAAATCAGGGTTCCCTGGTAAAGTGGTCTGCACTGGCACCGAGCCAAGTTCTGCAGGAGGACATGGGGACTCAGAGCAGTAGGCTGCCCTCCCTGGGGCGTCAGCAGAAGAAATGGGTCTTCTCACCTGAACCGAGTGCAGCCGGCCCCACGCCCCAGTGTCAGCCTGCTCCCCCAGCCCCAGCTGAGCAAACGGCTCCGCCGCCCCCACCTGCTCAGGGCAAAACTCAGTGAGGAGAGGCACCCTGATTCCATTCCTGCACCTCCTCCTTCATCAGCAAGTCCTGCCGACACCCACCCCTTCGTCAGACGTATGGACGGAGTCCCTGGTTTGTATCAGACACTGCCAAAGCCTCCCCTGCCCTCCCCTGGAGTCTCTCCCCGCACCAGTACTCCTCATCACAGCTCTGGGTCCTTGCAGCCCTCCCCACTTTAGGCTACTTTGGAGTTTTCCTCCGCTTGCCCCTGGCTGTTGCCCATGCCTGTTTGTCCTCCCTTCTGTTCCCAGCTCCGAGAGCAGCTCTCGGCTTTGCAGAAATGTGTAATGAGGCCCTGGGCCCAGTTCTAGTCTCTATGTGATCCTTCCTGGTTTGCCCTGGAGCCCGGGGTCTCTAATCCTTTGGAGATCCTTAGTCCAGAAGCCACCGACCCCCGGGTCAGGGACAGCATGTCTGTGCCTGTCACCATGGGGCAGTGTGCTAAGGCCGCACACATGCCCGGGGTCCTGGTGCTCTTTGGGGGTTCCCTGTTCCCACCTGTGCAAGCTTATCTGCAGCCGTGCTGTGAGGCTCCTGAGACCCAGGCCATGCCTCTGCTGTCTCTTCATGTTTGAATTCTCATCTACTTATCTTTGGCTGTGCTGGGTCTCCGTTGCTGCGCCCAGGCTTCCTCTGGCCGCCTCTCTAGTTGCGGGCGCAGGCCTCTCACTGCGGCGGCTTCCCTTGTTGCAGAGCAAGGGATCCAGGCACATGGCTTTCAGTACCTGCAATGTGTAGGCTGAGTGGCTGTGTTGCATGGGTTTAGTTGCTCCAAGACATGTAGGATCTTTCTGGACCAGGATCAAACCCGTGTCCCCTGCACTGCAAGGCAGATTCTTAACCACTGGCCCGTGGTGGTCTCTGCCGTTTCTCTGGCATTTTAGAAGCATTCTGTGCATCAGAGTCTGCCCGTGTGCACACACACCTCTGTAGGGCTGTTTCTGAGACTGTGAGTCTCCAGGCAGGTGTGTCTTCTTCCTTTGACATTTCTCCAATGGTGCCCAATATTGTCCCAAGTGCTTTCCAGGCTTTTCCTCTTGTAAGCCTCACAACAGCGTCAAGCAGGTATTGCTCACGGCGTCATCCTTCTAAAGGTCAGTAAATGATGCCCAGGGGGTCTTCTCTGGTGGTCCAGCGGCTAAGACTTTGCCTTTCAGCTTGGAGCGGGGGCAGCTGCGGGTGTTCCAGCCCTGGTCGGGAAGCCAGGCAACATAAAAAGGAAGCAACATTGTAGCAAATTCAATAAAGACTTAAAAATAGTACTCATCAATAAATCAATAAATAAAATATAACTATGCTTTAAAAAGAAAAGAAACGAGACCCAGGCTCAGTGGCTTGCCCGAGGTCACGGAGCCTAGAAGGGGCGCAGCTTGAACCGGCGTGCCTTGAACCTAACGGGGGGCGGGCAGGCCTGGCCTTACCTGGGTGTCTCCTAAGGGTCAGGCTGCCGGGTGTGAGTGCCTGGTGTCTAAGCATCACCTCTGTGTGTGACTCAGCTGTGTCTGGGTCCTGGGAGCCTAGCCTGTGTGTGCGAACCCACGTGTGTGTCTGAGGTGGTTGTGTAACAAGGCCGCGCTGCTTCCCCGGGCGCCCTCGGGTAGCCGCGTCGCAACCCTGGGCGCGACTCTGGGCGGGAGGGCAGGGGCCGCACGCGCGCTCGCAGCTGAGGACTAGATCCCGGAGCGCGCCGGTGTTCGCGCGTCCGCGGGTCGCCCCGCCGCGTCTCCGCCTTCCCCGCTCCGTGCGCCTCTGCCCCGGGGNAGGCCGCGCTGCTTCCCCGGGCGCCCTCGGGTAGCCGCGTCGCAACCCTGGGCGCGACTCTGGGCGGGAGGGCAGGGGCCGCACGCGCGCTCGCAGCTGAGGACTAGATCCCGGAGCGCGCCGGTGTTCGCGCGTCCGCGGGTCGCCCCGCCGCGTCTCCGCCTTCCCCGCTCCGTGCGCCTCTGCCCCGGGGCTCTCGCTTCTGCCTCCGGCAGCCCGGGCCCGGCTCGGACTACAAGTCCCGGCGGCCCGCGGGGCTCGGCGGGCGCGGGGCGGGGCTCNCTACAAGTCCCGGCGGCCCGCGGGGCTCGGCGGGCGCGGGGCGGGGCTCGGCGGGCGCGGGGCGGGGCTCGGCGGGCGCAGACCCGACTGCGGCACCGGGGCCGCCGCTCCCTCCTCGCGGTCCTGCAGGTGCTGCGGGCGGCCCGGCGCCGCCGCGCCCCGCGCCCCCAGCTTCCGCCTCGGTCCCTGCCGCGGGGCCTCGCGACGCCCGTGCCGGCGATGAGCGCGAGGAGCCGCCATGAGCGCAGGTGAGCGCGCCGCGGGGGCAGGCGGGACCCGGGCGCGGTCCACTTGCCTTTGGGAGACCCCACCGCGGGAGCGGCCCCCGGACACTGCCCCCTCCACCGAAAACCCCGCGCCGGGCACCTCCCCCGACTCCAGATCCCCGAGAGGCCGGGAGCCCGGGGCGGCCCCTTCCTAAAGCCCTGGCGGCTCAGCGCCCGGCGCCGCCGTGCAGAGGGTTAACCAGGGCGCGGGCCTCCCGGTGCGGAGACCGGCGTCCAGATGGGAGAGGCGTGGAGGTCGCTGCGTCCGGGCCTCTGAGCGGGTGTTCTTTTGTGCTGAATGAATGAATGGAGCTGGAGGGTTCCTGAATCTCTGGACTGGAGTGTCCTGGAGTACAAATGTCACTCCAGGCCTCCAGAGGAAGCCTCAGTGCCCTGGTCCAGGGACCACACCGTCCCTGTCACCTGTCCCAAGCCGTGTGTCTGGAGGCCACCTAATTTAAATCCCGTCTGCTGCGAAGGGCACCAGTAGACCTCCGGTGTTTAGAGAGGGCTCACTTCTCAGCCACAGGCCACCAACACCCGAGCATCCTCTCTGCAGCTTCAGACCCTCAGGACTCTCCCTCCTGTCTCCCACCTCACTCCCCCAGCCCCGACTCTAGAGTGCAGACCTGCTGAGGGACTGTGGTTTGTGGACTCCAGACCCACAGATCAGGGAGCTCCTGGTAGGTTGTCCCTGACTCAGCCTGGCCCCGGAGAGGAGCTCTTGGGCTGCAGGAGAAGCGCGGCGAGGGAGGAGGCTGCCTAGGCCTCCGCCGGATCATCAGCAGGAAACCGGCGCTTCCGCAGGAAACGAGAGGTTCCCAAACGGCTTTGACTCCAGTCCCTCGGCTCTGCCGTGCTCCTCTGCAGTGCTCGTGGCATTGCCCCGGGGCTGTGGAGTCAGACTAGGTTCAAGTCTAGTCTTGACCACTTGGAGCTGTGTGACTTTGGACATGTTAATCAACCTCTCTGAGCCTCATTGAAATGGGGATCCTAATCCTTACTTTCTGAGAGGTGGCTGTGAAGGTGAATGGAAGGAATGTGTTCATTCAGACCCACTCATTTCCAGCTTCTCCCCTTTCAAGCTCTATGAGCCTGCGCAAGGGACCCTGAAGCTGTGTTCCTCAGCTTCCCCAACTGTAAAATGGGATGATAAGAGTCCCTCTGTCAGACGGTTACCTGTGAAGATCAGTTGCTGTTATCGAGAAGAGCAATGCTGTCATTTGTGAAAGTATTCTCATCTCAAGCAGTTAGCAGTCCCGAAAGAGATCAGACACTGCCCTGACCTTCCTGTGCCATCCCTGGGGAGCCTCAGATGCGAGTAGATATAAACAAAGCCTTCTGAGTATGTTGACAGGTGTTCTGCAAAAGCAGGCCCTGGGCTTGACCTTGCTGGGAATCTAGAGTATTCCACAGATGTGACTTCCTCCTTCAAGCTGCCTTCCTCCTTCCTCAGGTTGGCTGGGAGAAATGATGGGTGTGTGACAGACACAAGGAAGAACTTCCAGAGGGAACACTGTTTAGATCCTGGGGGAAGCGAGATGGTGAGGGCAGCTCCACGTGGGCCCTAGCAGGGCCCGTCAAGAAGAGGCTGGTTCCTCTATACCTGCTAGCTGGCCCAGGCGGAAGAGGGACTCAGTGACCCTTGCCCCGCTGCTTCCCGGCCCTGTTATGTCAGTGAGGTGTGCAGCCCTCGCTCTCGTGTTCGTTGATTCAGTAGATTCCATTCGCTGTGAGCAGGAGCAGGTGATGCCTGCAGGCCTGACACGCTGGTCTCAGCGGACGTGGGAAGTGGGCAGAGAGGACTTTGGAATAATGCCCTTTCCACTTGTGAGACAAGTTGGTGGGCACCACGCTGCAGCTGGTCCGCAGCACAGCCGCTGGCCTGGGGGCGTGGAGGCCAGGGAGCGGCTGCTGAGCGCACAGCTATGGGTTTTCAGACGGGGCAGTGGGAGCGTAGAAGGGAGCCCGAGAAATGGGTCAGGGCGGAAGCCACACCTCCTTGGCAGAGGAGCCGGTGACACCCTCCTGCACAGGCCACGCTTCAGGAACTTGCAGGCCACGCTTCAGGAACTTCAGACAACCCCTGGGCCAGCTGCCTCAGGGTTATGATCCTGGAGAGGGGTAAGCCAGAGAGGCCGAGGCCCTTGTGAAAGAACCAGGACCACAGTTACCGATGGGGACAGCAGCGATGGCAGGCATGGAGCTGCGGTTAAGAGCGGGGACCCTATGATCACACCCCCTGGATCACATCCCACCACACACTGGCTGTGTGCCTTTGGGCGACTTACTCCACTTCTCTGGGCCTCAGTTTCTTAATCTGTAAAATAGGAATAAAAGCAGTCCCCACTTGACAGTGGTGAGAAATGAGTGAATCAAAGTGTGTCAAGCCCTTGAACGGTGCCTGGCCTGTGTCAGCCCCCTTTCTGGTGGTCGTTTGGGTTTTTTCTTTTTTTTTGACCTTGCAGCTTGCAGGGGATCTTAGTTCCCCAACCAGGGATCAAACCAGTGCCCTCTGCTGAGGAAGCACAGAGTTCTAACCCCTGGACCACCAGGGGATTCCCCGTAAGGTGCTTTTCCCCTCACACCCGCGGTCAGCCCTAAAGGGGAAAGACCACCCACTCTGCCCCCTCCGGAGCAGGTCTTCAGGGCTGGCAGGGGCTCTGGTGGGAAGGCCAGCGGGGACTGTGGTCTTTGAAGCGGGAACAGGAGAAGGGCTGGGCCTGTCGGGCCCAGGCCGGATGGGTCCTGAGCGCCTGGTGTCCTGCCCCAGGGCGAGCCGCCTGTTCCCACCTGCAGCCACAGACACACACGGACCCACAGCAGAGAGGAGGGCCGCACACATGCAGAGAGCGGGGGCCTCAGCCCTTTGTCATCTGTGCGCTGCCGTGAGGGCAGGCAGGAAATGACACCCCGACAAGCCTCCCTCAGAAGCCGGGCTGGGCTGGGGCCAGAGCGCAAGAGGGGCCACCCCAGGGGTCCCTGTGGGCCCGGAGGAGGCTGACCAGGCGCAGGTGATTGAGAGCTGCAGGCTTCGTGTCTCTGTGTATCTGTATCTGTGTGTCTCTGTGTGTGTGTCTGTCTGTCTGTGTGTGTGTCTGTGTCTGTGTGTCTCTGTGTGTCTGTGTATATCTGTGTCTGTGTTTGTGTGTCTGTGTGGGTGTGTCTGTGTCTGTCTGTCTGTGTATATCTGTCTGTCTCTGTGTGTGTCTCTGTGTGACTGTATCTGTGTGTGTCTGTCTGTCTGTGTGTGTCTGTGTATATCTGTGTGTCTGTGTGTGTGTCTGTGTATATCTGTGTGTGTCTGTGTGTGTGTCTGTGTATATCTGTGTGTCTCTATGTGTGTGTGTCTGTGTGTGTCTGTGTATATCTGTGTGTGTCTGTGTATATCTGTCTGTGTGTGTCTGTGTCTGTGTTTGTGTGTCTGTGTGTGTGTCTGTATGTGTCTGTGTATATCTGTGTGTGTCTGTGTGTGTGTGTGTGTGTGTGTGTGTGTGTGTGTGTGTGTGTGTATTCCCCAGAGACTAGGCCCTTCCTGGAGCGGGTGGCGGCTCCGTGGCTTTCTGAGCTGCCCAGTGGCCGGGTGGCTTGGCCGTGGTGGAGCCTGGCTCCGTGTGGGTCTGGGTCCTCTTGCTGAGAGAGGCTTCAGGCGGTGCGGGGCTGTGCCCTCCTCTCCGATGGTGCCCACTGGCCCCCAGAACACGGTCTGGCCGTGACTTCCTGGCCCCACCGGTCACTCGGGGGCCTTTGTGGCGCTGCCTCAGTTCCCTCGCTCGTACGAAGCAGCTCCTCCCCGTGTTGCTGGGGAGCGAAAGGAGCCCCTTCCTGTGGCAGGTTCGAGCCCCTCTTGCCACCCAGGAGGTGCTTAATGGACGTCGGCAGTTCTGACTCTGATCATTACCGTAGTAATTATTACCACCATCCTTAGGTGGAGCCGTGGGGGCTGGAGAGGAGAGAACAGACTGTCTGGTCTGATCTGATAGGCTTTAAAATCCTACCTAACCTCTCTGAGCCTAACTTTCTTCTGTAAAAAGAGGGTAGTTACTGTGCTCCCGTGGCAGGGTCCGGGAGCGGGACCGGGAGCGGAGCCCACACGTTGCGGGTCCTTGGGCAACACTGAGCCTCCTGGCTGCCTCGGGGGTTGGAGCAGCTGCAGGACGCGAGTGTCTGGGGGCAGAGCCCCTGCGGGGCTGGAGTGTTGGGACAGGATCAGCTGCCTGGGAAACCTCGGGCTTGTTGGGAGGGACCTTTAGCTCGGGCCTCTGCAGGGTCTGTCTGGGGAGGCAGGGGAGGGGCCCAGAAACTCAGCAGGCTGCTCCCTACCTGCCCGGCTCCCCCCCGCTCCATGGGCTCTCCCTGGGAAACTGCGCCTGCCCAGCACCACCGCCCTCGTGCCCACGGCTCTGGGGGCCTCGGGCAGCGTCATGTCTTAACAGCTTCAAGAGGTCTGGGGACCGCAGTTGGAGAAACCCTGGCAGAGGCTGGGAGCTGTGAGTCCTACCCCCTGCAGGGCCCCAGATCGCCCCCTGTCTGCCTGCTCTGCTAGGGATATAGCTCTACAGTAGGGGAAGCAAGAGAAAAAGAATGATTTCTGCAGTAGAAATGCCTACTGCACTTCCTTGAACCTCAGTTTACCCATCTTTAAAATGGGCCCCTTCCTTACAGAAGGAAGCTGCCCGCTGTTCCTCTGGGCCCTGGCACGTGGTAGCGTCTCTCCTCCGGCCCTGGGGGCTTGCTCAGCTCACTCCCTCCTCCAGCCCACCCCCAGTGACGGGCTTCTTCATTCCTCCCCCCTCATTTCACCTCCACAGTGAGGCTGCCCTTACATTTTATTGGTCCGGATTCTCAGCGTCTCCTCACGGCCAGGCCTGTGCTGGGCAGGAAGGTTAATGAAGGATGAAGAGCCCTGTCGCTGCCCTTGGGGTGGAGACCAGGTGGAAAGTGGGGCACAGAGCTCCCAGGAAGGCAGCAGCTGGGTGTGTGGGTGCTGGCGAAGCCGGGCGAGCCCCGGCCCTGACTCCGGGCCACAGCCCGTCAGAAATCACCAGGGGCTCAAGGAAACAACGCGCTGTGAGCGAGAGCCAGCAGGATGCAGGGAATGGGGCCGGAAAGGCCCGAGTTGCTGGGTGTGTCCGCTTCAGTCCTGTTTAAGGAAGGAGGCCAAGCTCCCCCACCAAGGACGTTTCCCCTTCTGCCCACAGACAGCAGCCCGCTCGTGGGCAGCACGCCCGCCGGCTATGGGACCCTGACGATCGAGACATCTACAGATCCCCTCAGCTCCTCAGTTTCATCCGAGGTATGTGGAGGCGGGGCGGCAGGGGGAGGGTCCCAGGCCTCAGTGGTTAAGAACCCGCCTGCCTGCCAAGGTGGGAGACGCGGGAGGCGCGGGTTGGACCCCTGGGTTGGGAAGATCCCCCAGAAAGGAACTGGCAGCCCGTTCCAGTGTTCTTGCCTGGGAAGTCCCACAGACAGAGGAGGCTGGCGGGCTGCAGTCGTGACCTGGGGGTCTCAGCCAGTCGGCTGTGACTGCGCGCGCGTGCACGTGGCACGTGGATGGGGAGGGCAGGCGGGCTCCGGTGGGGGTGACCCAGCCCGCCCAGCTGCCCGCCGTGCCCCGGCGCAGAGGCTCAGCGGCTACTGTGCCAGTCCATGGAGGGCCATCGGCTACCACGCCGCGGTCTGGATGCTGGCGGGGCTCCCTTTGCTGCTGTTCCGGTGGAAGCCCCTATGGGGGGTGCAGCTGCGGCTCCGGCCCTGCACCCTGGCCCACGCCGAAACACTCGTCATCGAAACAAGAGACAGAGAGGTGAGCAGGTGGGGGCAGGGCGAGCCTGGAGCGGGAGGGTGGCAGTGCCTCGGGCTCGGGGGTGCAGGACCCCCGGGTTCCCAGCCCAGCCTGGCTGCTGACATTCTGTGGGGCCTGACATGGGCGCGTCTCCTCCCTAGACCTCAGCCTTCCCATCTGAGCAGTGGGCAGACACGGCAGGGCGGGTGGTTCCCAGGAGGTCTCCTGCATCCTGGATCCCTGCCTCCTCCAGCGGGGACCACCTGGCCGTGGGGTGGGGCTGGGGAGGGGAAGGATCGCTTCGGACCGAGTCCACGCCTCCGTATTCCAGGATAGTTCATGGCAGCTCTGTACGGTCCAAGTGCAGACGGAGGCCGTTGGCGCGGACAGGTGAGGCAGCTGTGTCCCCCTTCCCAGGAGCCCCGCTCCCACTCTCCTCCCATGAAGGTGCTGACCTGTGCCTCCCATCCCAGGGAGCGCAGTGACTGGGGACAGGCGGGTGCTGGGCCGGCCCAGGGTCCACAGTAACCCCAGCCCCTCCACAGCCTGCAGCCGCCCCCACAGACGCGGGCAGAAGATGGCCGGAGCCGGGCGGCTGTGGGGGCAGAGCCAGAGGATGCCTGGAAGGACACTGCGCGGCTTCACAGGCCCGAAGAGCGGGTACGTGGACTGCTGGGTGCCGGACACACCCTGCCCAGCCCAGCCCGTTTCATACCCTCTGCGATTAGAGCTGGCCTCCTCTGTGCTCTGGGCACCTCTGGTTCTCCTAAGAGGCCAGGATACTGGCTGATCCTTTATTATTTTGAATTAGTTTATTTTTTATTCATTTTTAAAAGGTAATTATTGGCTGCGCTGGCCCTTAGCTATAGCACGCAGGCTCTGTTCGTAGTTGCCTGACCAGGGATGGAATCCCAGCTCCTGCGCTGAGAGCAAGGGGTCTCAGCCATTGGAGCCCCAGGGAGCCCCTGGCGGATCACCTCTTTCATTCCCACCCCTCTCCCGGGCCCCTGCCTGCCGCCCGCCCCCAGGCACAGGCCTCAGGCCGGGCCCCTGTCCGCTGCCCCACGCGCACACCCTCCTGGGGCCGCCCCCCACGCGCACGCCCCTCTCTGTCCCCCTCCAGCGGAGGCTGCGCTACTACGTCTTCCGGGGCCAGCGCTACGTCTGGATGGAGACACAGCAGGCTTTCCGCCAAGTCAGGTGGGCACCGGGGCGGCGCTGGGCCGGGCAGAGGGGGTGGCGGGGGCAGCCCGGCGTGGACTCCGCTCTCAGCTCCGGGCCGCAGGGGGCAGGTCGCCGAGCGTTGTGAAGGGGATCCTAGCCTCGAGTTCCCCAGTTTTTCTGAGGTAGTTTATTTCGGGCTGTGCTGCGTCTTCGCCGCTGGGGGCGCTGCTTTCTAGTTGGCGCGCATGGGCTCCTTAGGGCGGCGCCTTCTCTTGTTGGGGAGCAGGGGCCTGGTTGCCCGGGGGCACGTGGGGTCGTCCCTGACCAGGGCTCGAACCTGTGTCCCCTGCGTCGACAGGAGGGCTCTCAACCACTGGGCCGCCAGGGAAGCCCCGTCCTAGCTCTGTCTGGAATGTAAAGCACACACCTGGGGCGCAAGGCTTAGCCCAGTACCCGGCCCGTGGTGGCAGCGCCGCTGTGAGCAGACTACCCGCCCTGGACGTGGACCTCCTGGCACAGAGCGGGGTCTTGTAGCTGCTCTGCCACCTACTAAGGGCTTGAGAAACATGAGCTCACTTTATGTCTTAGTTTGAGCCCCGAGAAGCGGACCCCAAGACAGGATTCAGGTGCAGGGAGGCTGGAAGGAGACACCAGGGTCTGGAGGCAGGGAGAAGGCAATGAAGGGGCTCATTGTGGGTGCCCAGGACGCAGGTCTCGGGGGCCCCTTTGAGCCAGTGATGCACACACGCCTAGGGGTGCCCTCACCCAAGGAGCAAGCCAG
>SJYB01000300.1:453482-484730 GCA_006408585.1 Antidorcas marsupialis | reverse complement strand
GGAGGGCATCAGGGTCCTGGGGGCATCAGGGTGCCCAGGGAAGGAGTAAGGTCCCAGGGGGGCTCAGGGAGGGGTGCTGAGTTAGAGGGGGCGGGGCCAGCAGGCACACACAAGCAGGGCTGGGACCCAGGGGCAGCCCAGGGAGGGCCCAAGGGCCATGGCCCACCTTGTCCAGTGTGCTCTTAAGGGCTGCCCGCTCCTTCTCCAGCCACAGGGCCGAGCGCTCCGCATCCCGCTTCTCGGCCTCCAGCTGGGCCAGGGCACGCTGCAGGCTCCCCAGGTGCTCCTGCAGCTGCCGCCGCTCGTCCTGCGCCTTCTGGGCCGCATGCAGGGCCGCAGCCTCAGCCTCCTGCCGCTGCCGCAGCACCTACAGCAAAAGCCAGCAAGCCTCTGATCCCTGGGGCCTCATGGTGGGCATCCGGAGCCCCGTCACACTGGGGGTGACCAGGCAGCTGCCCGGCCAATTGGCGAGACGAGGCTATTAGGAGGCCACAGTGGGGAGTGGTCCCCAGGACCTCAGTCTCTGCACCTGAGTACTGGGGACACGGATGAAGGAGCTGCACTGCCTCCTGGAGGCAGGGCTCAGCCTTGGGAGGAAGTGGAGGTAGGTGGGAAGGGCCCTGGCCCTCACCTCCTGCAGCTGTTGCTGCTGCCCCTCAGCCTCTGCCCGCCGCAGCTCCAGGTCAGCCAGCTCGCCCCGCAAGGCCTGCAGCTGCTCGCCCAGGGAGCTGCTCTGCTTCCGCGCCTCGGATGACGCCTGCCGCGCGGCCTCCAGCCGCTCCTGGGGGAAAGGGGGCAGTGCCAGGCTGCATGGGGGCTCTGGGCAAAGGGCTCCCCGCTGCCTGGTACCTCCAGGCCAGGCTCACAGCCCGTAGCGTGGGTAGTCCTCTCGCCTGGATGGTAATCCAGAGCACAGGCCTGGCCATGGGCCCCCACGAGGCGGGGAGCTCCCAGACCCCAGCCCTGCTCTCACGGGCCTGCCCCGGGGGCCTGCACCCCATCCTGGCCCTTGTGACACCCCCAGCCTCCTCTCATTGGCCAATCCGCGTACTGGGCCAGCCCCTCCCCCAAAGGGTGCGCCCACAGATGGCTCCCGGGGCCAGCTCTCCACCGTGCCCCCCACAGCTGGGCCCTGGGGCCCCCGTACTTGGAGCACTTGGCGGTCATGTTCACAGGCAGTCAGGGCCTTCTGCAGCTGGACGTTCTTATCCTGGGTGCTGGCAAGGCTGGCGCTGCTCCGGGTCAGGGCCTCCGTAAGGCCCTGCACCTTTTCCCGCAGGAGGCCCTCACTCTCCTCCACCTTGGCCAGGGCCCCGCTCAGCCGCTCCACCGTCAGCTGCAGAGTGCTCGCCTTCACCTCACCGTCCGCCACCTGGGGGAGGATGGCCCGGACGGTCCAGGGGTGCCCAAGCCAAGCCCTGCCACCTCTCTCCAGGCCTCTGTCACAGATACTCCTAGTTCCCAGGTGCTCCCACGGGCTCCGCCAACAGCTGCCTGGCCCAAGACGCACTGCCAGTTAAGTGCCCTCTTGCAGGGTGCCATCAACCCAGCTCTCCCAGACCCCGTGGTGGTCTCCCCACTGCTATGGAGGAGAAAGGCTAACCACCACCACCCTGACAGTTTCTGTGTTCTTGGCTTAGGTGGGTGATGGTGTAGGGCTAGAAGAGCTACTGAACATTCCAGTTAGAGCTGAGCTTCCTGGCAGCCAAGGCAAAAAAAGAAAAACTAAGCACTTCCCTGCTGGTCCAGAGGCTAAGACTCCACACTCCCAATGCAGGAGATGTGGGTTTGAGCCCTGGTCAGGGAACGAGATCCCACCTGCTATGACTAAGACTTTGCGTGCCACAACTAAACATCCTGCATGCCTCAGCTAAGCCAGTGCAGCCAAAATAAATAGATATTTAAAGAAAGAAAAAACGAGTGAAGTCTCTGTCTTTCCATAGACCTCCTTTCAGTGCAGACTCCATCATGAAACAGTCCAGTCTGGCTTTCACCCTGCCTCTGCTTAGCTCCATGATCTCAGGCAGAGAGCTCAGATCTGTGAGCCTCCATGTGTCCATCTGTGAAACGGGGTGATGACGACACACACACTGCCTTGCAGGGCTGCTGGGAGAGCAGGGGCCCCATGACGCCCCCAGCTCGGGGGAGGCTGGGGGCCCACCTGCCTCTGCAGCAAGTCCGCCCGCTCCTGGAGGGCCTGCGCCTGCGCCTCCCGGCCGCTCAGGCCCAGGCGGCTGCGCTGCAGCTCCCCCTCGAGTGCACGCCGCTGCAGCTCCAGCTTGACGCTGCGGCTCTCGGAGGCATCCAGCACCTCCTTCAGACGCCGCTTGTCGCTCTCCAGCTTCGCCTCATTGGCCTTCATCTTGCTGAGCTTCTCCTGGGGGTGGGGCAGGGTGAGGGCAGACCACCTGTGACCCCCACATCCTCAGGGCCCATGGAGAAAGCGGGGGATGGCCTGGAAGGGGCCGGTCCAACCACTCACCATGGGATCAGTTGTCAGCCCCTGACTCTCCTGGGGCCTCAGTGCCCCCCCTGTTCGCAGGGTGACTCAGGCACCCCAGGGTGCTTTCCAGCTCTGCCCGAGTCTCACCGGCCGTGTGGTCCAGGCTCAGCCTCCCTCCCTGCTCCCTGTTGCACATCCAGGGAGCCCACACCCAAGTGCAGACTCCAGGGCCTCCCTGCTCCACTCCACGGCTCTCTAGAGGGCGGCCCAGAGCTGCCCGGCGGCCAGGGGCCCAGGGCCCCCCTTGGTTGTAGGGGATGATGGTCCTTCTCAACCCAAGCAGGGCGAGCTGGAGAAGGGGCCTGGGGACTGGAGACAGGGCAGGCAGACAGACCAGAGTCCCTTTCTTCTGTTGCCATTCCAGAGCTGGGCAGGTCACGGAGCTGCTCTGACCGCAGGCCCCCAGGCCCAGTCCCCCGTCCATGGGCTTGAGCCCCAGCCCTGCCGTGTCTGGGCCCCGCCGCCCCACACTGGCTCCCGCCCAGCTTTGTTCCTGGCCGTCTCCCGCGCCCCTGTGGCTGGGCCCACGGCCAGAGCTGGAGCCGCAGACACAACAAGCCAGCTCAAGCTCGGCCCGGAGCCAGAGGCGGGGGGCGGGCCGCAGGGGCAGGCAGGAGGGCCGGGGGAGAGGGAGGATCTGCGCCTGCAAGAAGGGCTCAAGGCTCCAGCAGCCTGACCATCAGTACCAGGGCCCGTGCGTGCTGCCCCAGACACACACACAGGGATACACCGGCGTCCCCCCAGTACACACAGCCCCAGAGCAGCCCTGGTGTGGCTAATCAGAGACCGAGGAAGCAGGCCCTGGGAGCACCGTCTATGCGTTCACAGCGTGCGTGCATGGCCTCCAGCAGAGAACTACTCGTCTCCCACTTTTGTAGATGAGCAAAAGAGCCAGGGCGAGGCAAGAACTCAACCCATGTCTGGCAGCTGTAAATGCCCAGACTCTCTTCTATAGCCTCTTGACCTCAGCATGAAACCAGACAACAAAACCTGAACGTACTTTTGGAGAAAGTCACAAGCTAATCACTTCAATGGGTGCTAAGAGACCCACGCAGACAGAACAGACATGCACGGGAGCGCTCACAGGCATCCACGCACGGGAGCACTCATGGGAGCACTAATAGGCATCCACGCACGGGAACACTCTCAGGCATCCACACATGGGAGCACTTCGACATACCCACATGGGAGCACTCAGACATGCATGGATACCCATGTGCAGGAGCACTCACTGACACACAGGCATGGAGCAATCACAGACACCCATGCTCAGGAGGACTCACAGGAGCATCCATGCACGGGAACACTCTCAGGCATCCATGCATGGGAGCACTCACAGACATGCATGGGAGCACACACAGACACCCACACACAGAAGCACTCACAGACACCCACGCATGGGAGCACTTCCAGGTACCCCCGCACGGGAACACTCACAGACACCCCTGCAGGCACATCCAGGCCCCCGCCCACCGCCCTCCCCCTGCTTACCTGGCTGGCTTGGAGCTCGCTCTCGGTGGCCTGTAGGCTTCTCTCCAAGGTGGCCACGCGGTCCAGCACCGCCCGGCGCTCCCGCTCAGCACGCCGTGCGTTCTCCTCCTGCTGCACCAGCTCAGCCTGTGCCCCGCTCAGACGACCGTCCACGCTGCGCCGGGCTGCAGTCCCCACCTGGCCCGTCAGGCTTGGCCGAGACCTGAGCCCTCGGAGCCCTGGGGGTTGGGGGTCTGGATGTGGGGTCCCCCCCCAAAAGGGTCCCCTGGAGACCACCACCTCCCACCTCCGTGGGAAGAGCCCAAGAGCGAGACGAGGACGCCGGGGCAGACCCACCTTCCTCACTCTCAACCACGGCCTTCTCCAGCTGCCTGGCCCGCAAGGCCGCGCCGTCCCGTGAGGCCTCCGTCTCAGCCAGCTGCTGTCTCAGGGCGCTCATCTGGACGAGAAGCTCATCCTGCAGCCCGGGGGTTGGGCAGGGAGGAGACCCGGCTCTGACTGCGGCGCCCTCCACAGCCCCCTGCCCCTCACCCGCTCTCGCTGGGCCGCGACGCCCTCCGCAGCCCCCCGCCCCTCACCCGCTCTCGCTGGGCGCCCCGCAGCTCCTGCACGAACTCTTGCAGGGCCCCCTGCACTGCTTCCGGGTGCAGGTCTGCAGGTGCCGGGGAGAGCGCTGGTCCTGGGGAGGGCGGCTGGGATCCGGGGCTGTGTTCCATGGGGTCGGGGCTACCGAGACCTTCCACGCTTCCTAGAGGAGGAGACACGCTGGGGGGCACAGGAGCCACTGGCCTCTGCTGTCTGCGGGGTGACTGCACTGTCCCAGCGCATCGTGCCTAGTGTGCCCTGCCGCCCCCGCGAGCTCCCCACGGCACCAGCTGGGTCTGCTCAGCCTCTCGCTTCACCCTTGATCAGCACTCACAACCCTCAAAACCATGGCCCTGTCCTGGCCATCCCCTGCTGCTCACCCTAGCATCAGTCTCTCTCCTCATACGCTGGCCAGCTGATGCCACCCACAGCTCCTACGCTCTGCAACATTCCTCCCCTCAAAGGCTCCAGGGTCTCTGCGCCTGCTAGTCCCTTCTCCACCCAAGGCTTCTCTGGCCCCTTCCTCTAGGCCTCAATGTAAAGAACACTCCTCAGAGGCCTCTCTGACCCCAGCCTTGGGTGACGGTGAGCTCCTCCCCACCTCCTGGGGGTCCGGTGTCTGCCCTCACCCCCAGACCATGAAGGCTGCACCCCCAGGGCCCAGGCTGTGGGTAGACACTCCCTCGCTTCATTGCCTCCCTGCACTGATCGCTAAGGGCCTCCCTGGTGGCTCAGAGGGTAAAGCATCTGCCTGCAGTGCAGGAGACCCAGGCTACGGCCCTGGGTCAGGAAGACCCCCTGGGGGTGGCAACGGCAACCCACTCAAGCATCCGAGCCTGGAGAAACCCATAGACAGAGGAGCCCGGAGGGCTACTGCCCATGGGATCGCAGTTGGACACAACTGAGCAACAAACACACACACTCTGAGAGCTTACAGTGTGCCAGGTACTGGACCAAAGCTTTCCCTACCTACATCGTCTCATTCCATTCTCACAGTAATTCCCTGAGAGGTAAGGACCAATCTTCCCCCTTCACAGGCTACACAGGCTCAGAGGAGATTCAGTCAGTTGAGTCGCTCAGTCGTGTCCGACTCTGCGACCCCATGGACTGCAGCACGCCAGGCCTTCCTGTCCATCACCAGCTCCTGGATCTTGTTCAAACTCATGTCCATCGAGTCAGTGATGCCATCCATCTCATCCTCGGTCGTCCCCTTCTCCTCCTGCCTTCAGTCTTTCCCAGCATGGGTCTTTTCCAATGAGTCAGTTCTTCACATCAGGTGGCCAGAGTATTGCAGTTTTAGCTTCAACATCAGTCCTTCCCATGAACACCCAGGACTGATCTCCTTTAGGATGGACTGATTGGATCTCTTTGTAGTCCAAGGGACTCTCAAGAGTCTTCTCCAACACCACAGTTCACAAGCATCAATTCTTCGGCACTCAGCTTTCCTTGTGGTCCAACTCTCACACCCATACATGACCACTGGAAAAACCATAGCCTTGACTAGACAGGCTGTTGTCAGTAAAAATTCTCTCCTTTTTAATATGCTGTCTAGATTGGTCATAGCTTTTCTTTCAAGGAGCAAGTGTCTTTTAATTTCATGGCTGCAGTCACCATCTGCAATGATTTGGAGCCCAAGAAAAGAAAGTCTGCCACTGTTTCCATTACTTCCCCATCTATTTGCCATGAAGTAATGGGAATGGATACCATGATCTTAGTTTTCTGAATGTTGAGCTTTAAGCCAACTTTTTTACTCTCCTCTTTCACTTTCATCAAGAGGCTCTTCAGGCCCTCTTCGCTTTCTTCCATAAAGGTGCTGTCATCCGCACATTTGAGGTTACTGATATTTCTCACCTCAATCTTGATTCCAGCTTCTGCTTCATCCAGCCTGGCACTTTGCATGATGTACTCTGAATATAAATTAAATAAACAGGGTGACAATATACAGACTTGACATACTCCTCTCCCAATATGGAACCAGTCCACTGTTCCATATCCGGTTCTAACTGTTGTTTCTTGACCTGAATGCAGATTTCTCAGGAGGCAGGTCAGGTGGTCTGGTATTCCCATCTCTTTCAGAATTTTCAACAGTTTGTTGTGATCCACACAGTCAAAGGCTTTGGTATAGTCAATAAAGCAGAAGTAGATGATTTTCTGGAACTCTCTTGCTTTTTCTGATCCAACACATGTTGGCAATTTGATCTCTGGTTCCTCTGCCTTTTCTAAAACCAGCTTGAACATCTGGAAGTTCACAGTTCATGTACTGTTGAAGCCTGGCTTGGAGAATTTTAAGCATTACTTTGCTAGCATGTGTAATGAGTGCAATTGTGTGGTAGTTTGAACATTCTTTGGCATTGCCTTTCTTTGGGATGGGAATGAAAACTGACCTTTTCCAGTCCCGTGCCACTGATGCATTTTCCAAATTTGCTGGCATACTGAGTGCAGCACTTTCACAGCATCATCTTTNCAGGTCAGGTGGTCTGGTATTCCCATCTCTTTCAGAATTTTCAACAGTTTGTTGTGATCCACACAGTCAAAGGCTTTGGTATAGTCAATAAAGCAGAAGTAGATGATTTTCTGGAACTCTCTTGCTTTTTCTGATCCAACACATGTTGGCAATTTGATCTCTGGTTCCTCTGCCTTTTCTAAAACCAGCTTGAACATCTGGAAGTTCACAGTTCATGTACTGTTGAAGCCTGGCTTGGAGAATTTTAAGCATTACTTTGCTAGCATGTGTAATGAGTGCAATTGTGTGGTAGTTTGAACATTCTTTGGCATTGCCTTTCTTTGGGATGGGAATGAAAACTGACCTTTTCCAGTCCCGTGCCACTGATGCATTTTCCAAATTTGCTGGCATACTGAGTGCAGCACTTTCACAGCATCATCTTTTAGCATAGCTCCACTGGAACTCCATCACCTCCACTAGCTTTGTTTGTAGAGATGCTTCCTAAGGCCCACTTGACTTCGTATTCCATGATGTCTGGCTCTAGGTGAATGATCACACCTTCGTGGTTATCTGGGTCATGAAGATCTTTTTTTGTATAGTTCTGAGTATCCCTGCCACCTTTTCTTAAGTGATTTGCTTGGCCTCAAAGCTTGAAACATCCAGGGCTGAGATTGGAATGCAGATGCCCTTATTTCCCTGCAGAAAAACAAACTCTGCGAGATGATGGGCAGTGAAGAAAGGGAAGGGGGCAGGGCAGACAGAAGCAGGACGGCACCTAGAGGTCAACATGGGAACTGCAGGACGAGGAATCTGCCTGCCCTTGGCATCCTCTGCCCAGTGACACACTAACGGCCTCGTAGTCCGTCAGCACCCAAAGGACTCCGAGCAGGACATCAACTCACTGCCTCACCCTTCACGGTGAAGCCAGCACCTTGTGGTGGCCTGCAAGGTCCGCCTGAGCAGGTCCCGTGGCCGTCACTCCACCCCTCTCCACCTTGCTCGCTGCACCCTGGCTGCCTGGCGGCCTCTGCGGGTAGCAGGGTGAGGGACTGCCACTCGGGACCCACCCACTCGCCCGCAGTCTCTTCTCCCTTCCTTCCCTCCAGGCCAGGTCCTCAGTGAGGCTCTCCCTGCCCTCCCACACAAGCCCCAAGCCCCCACTGCTGCCTTTTCTTTAACAAGTATTCTCTTATTTCTTTTGCCACCCTGCACAGTTTGCAGGATGTCCCCTGGCCAGAGGTCAAACCCTTGCCCCTAGAAGCCCAGAGCACTAACAGTGGGCAGCCAGGGAATTACCCCAGACACTTTTATTGTGATATGATAAATACAACAAAACAGGGCTCTGACCACCTTTACGCGGCATTTGTTATATCCACACTGTTTATGTGAACATCACCATTATCTGTTTCTAAATCCTTTCCATCACCACTACTATGAACTGCATCCCCTCAAAACCCCTATGCTGGAGTCCTAACCGCCACACCTTAGAGTGGGACCTTATCTGTCACGAGTTAAGATGAGGAGTCATGTCTGACTCTCTGCGACCTCCTGGACTGTAGCCCACCAGGCTCCTCTGTCCATGGGATTCTCCAGGCAAGAAGACTGGAGTGGGCTGCTACTCCCTTCTCTAGAGAATCTTCCCAAGCCAGGGATGGAACCCGCATCTCCCACACAGCAGGCAGATTCTTCACTGCCTGAGCCACCAGGGAAGCCCCATACTGGAGGAGGATGAAGCCTAATGCAATACGATCGGTCTCCTAATAAAAGGAGACACTTGGGGGACTTCCCCAGGAGTCCAGTGGCTGAGACTCCGTGCTCCCAGTGCAGGGGGCCTGGGTTAGATTGCTGGTCAGGGAACTAGACCCCACAGGCTGTGACTGAGGCCTGGCCCAGCCACAAAGAGGGCCCTGGACACACCCCAAGGAGAGCTCCACGAGAAGACGGGGCATGCTCCACCACCGAGACACCCCCACAGGCCCGGAGCCTGGAGCCAATCCCTCCCTCCCTCTGCAGGGGAAGGGCGGCCCTGTCGGCACCCAGGCCTCGGCTTCCGGCCTCTAGGCCCACGAGACAGAGTTTGCTCTCGTTTAAGCCGCGCGGTCTGTGCTGCTGTCTTTCAGCAGCCCCAGCAGACAGACACAACCGCAGGCTCCACAGCCAGTGAGCAGTGATCCTTCCCCACACCTCTGGCAGCCTCTAAATCCTCTCCCCATGAATGTCTGTGCTAAATGTTTTCTATAATTATACTATATCTATCCTATTTTTTTCCCTTTTGCCCATGCCAGCTGGCTTATGGGATCTTGGGTCCCTCACCAGGGATCGAGCCCATGCCCCACCGAGCGGTGGAAGTGCTGAGCCTCAACAGCTGGGCCCTCAGGGAAGGGCTTATACCTGTCCTTTTGCGGCCAGCTTATTGCACCTAATAGAATGCTATTAAAGTTCATCCACGTTACAGCACAGATCAAGACGGCCCTCTTTCTTAAGGTTGAATCAACTCCACTGTATTCAAATACTACATTAGCAATTCTCCTGTTCATGCACACTTTGAAATGGTGCACAGTATCTGTTCAAGTGCCCCTTTTCGGTTCTCTTGGGTATATGCCTAGGTGTGGGATTGCTGAGTCATATGGTAGTTGGGCTCCAAAACCACTGCAGACAGTGACTGCAGCCACGAAACTAAAAAGACGCTCGCTCCTTGGGAGGAAAACTATGACAGGCCTAGACACCACTAAAAAGCAGAGACATCACTTTGCCAACAAAGGTCTGCACTGTCAAAGCTACCTTTTTTCCAGTAGCCATAAACAGATGTGAGACTTGGACCATAAAGAAGGCTGAGCACTGAAAAGTTAATGCTTTTGAATTGTCGTATTGGAGAAGACTCTTGAGACTCCCTTGGAATGAAAGAAGATCAAACCAGTCAATGCTAATGGAAATCAACCCTGAATATTCACTGGAAGGACTGATGCTGAAGCTCCAATACTTTGGCCACCTGATGCTAAGAGCTGACTCACTGGAAAAGACTCTCATGCTGGGAAGGATTGAAGGCAAAAGGAGAAGGGGACAGCAGAGGATGAGATAGTTAGATAGCATCATGAACTCAATGGACATGAATTTGAGCAAACTCTGGGAGATAATGGAGGACAAAGTCTGGCGAGCTGAAGTCCCTGGGGTCACCAAGGGTCAGACATGCCTCAGCAACTGAGCAACAACAACAACAAATAGAAATTCTAAATTTTAGTTGCTTGAGGAACTGCCCAACCGCTTTTCCACAGCGGCTGCATCATTTTACATTCCAGCCAACAATCTCCCTTGACTTTTCCCTTGGCTGTTTTCTATCCCTAGGAGTCAAGGTGAGCCTGGGCTTAGGCTGAGACAAGACGAGGGCTTCCTGAAAGGCTGCCTGCACCCCTGAGGCACAGTGCTGACTCTCCCAGTGTCGCCCCCTGGGCCTCGGGAGCAGACGGCAGGGGGGAGGATCTCTTCTGAAGTTCCTGGAGGGCGGGTGGGCTGAGTGCGCAGCTTTCTACGGTAGACATCGTGGCCACAGGCCGGAACGGAGGAGTAGGCGGCCGTGATGGGAGACGGAAGAGGGTGAGGAGCTGATGGAGAGAGGGCAGGAGTCAATCAGAGGACAGACAGACCCAGAGGAGGTGAGGGCGTCAAGACGCAGCACTCTCAGCCACTATGGAAAACAGTACGGAAGGTCTTCAAAAAATTAAAAATAGAGTTGCCATGTGATCCAGCAATCCCACTCCTGGGCATATGCCCAGACAAAAACATAATTCAAAAAGATACATGCAGCCTGTGTTCTCAGCGGCACTGTTCATATTAAGGCATGGAAGCAGCCTATATATCCATCAGCGGAGGAGTGGATAAAGACGACGCAGTACATATACACAGCGAACTGCTACTCGGTCATAAAAGAGAAGAAAAGAATGCCCCTGGGAGCAACACGGATGTACTGAGAGATTATCACATGAAGTGAAGTGAGTCAGAAAGAGAAAGACAAATACCATTCGCTTTCACTTGTGTGTGGAATCTAAAATACGGCTCAGGGACTGCCTTGACGGTCCAGTGGCTAAGACTCTGCACCCCCACTCTGCACCCAGGGAGCCAGGGTTCAACTCCTGCTCAGGGAACTCGCCCAGTTAACTTAAAATCCAGCATGCAAAAAAACGAAGAGGGAAGATCCTGCATGCTACAACTAAGCCTGAGTACAGCAAAGTGAATAAATAAATATCTTTAAAAATATATGGCACAAATAAACTCTTATGAAACATAAACAGGGCCACAAACATGGATAACAAACCTGTGGATGCCAAGGGGGAGATGGTTAGCAGAGTGATGACCTGGGAGTTTGGCATTATCAGATATGAGCTATTTTATATAGAATGGATAAACAAGGAACTATATTCAGTATTCTGCAATAAACCATAACAAAAAGAATATTTTAAACCATACATACACACACACCTAAAGCGAAGTGGAAGTCTCTCAGTTGTGTCTCTTTGCGACCCCATGGGCTATACAGTCCAGAGTTCTCCAGGCCAGAACACTGGAGTGGGAGCCTTTCCCTCCTCCAGGGCATCTTCCCAACCCAGGGATCAAACCCAGGTCTCCCGCACTGCAGGGAGATTCTTTACCAGCTGGGCCACCAGGGAAACCCAAGAATACTGGAATGGGTAGCCTATCCCTTCTCCAGGGGATCTTCCCAACCCGGGAATGGAACCCAGGTCTCCCGCACTAAAGATGGATTCTTTACCAGCTGAGCCACCAGGGAAGCCCAAGAATAGTGGAGTGGGTAGCCTTTCCCTTCTCCAGCAGACCTTTCCGACCCAAGAATCGAACCGGTATCTCTTGCATTGCAGGTGGATTCTTTACCGGCTGCGCTATCAGGGAACCCACTTCCATACACATAACTGTATCATGTCCCTCTACATCAGAAACGACACTGCAAATCAACTATGATGGTTCAATTAAAACAAAAAAAAGCACCTTCCGCTTCCTTTGAAGTGAAGTCGCTCAGTCGTGTCCGACTCTTCGCAACCCCATGGACTAACCCACCAGGCTCCTTGGTCCATGGGATTTTCCAGGCATGAATTCTGGAGTGGGTTGCCATTTCCTTCTCCAGAGGATCTTCCCGACCCAGGGATCAAACCCAGGTCTCCCACATTGTGGGCAGACGCTTTACCATCTGAGCTACTAGGAAAGCCCTTTAAAAAGCAGCAATCAATCCACGCGTGCCTGTTTGCCTCCGTGAGAGGGCGTGGCCCCGGCTAAGGAGCCGGAAAGTGATTTGGGGCCCAGGTGGGCGGGCTCTGCGAAGCCACCAGAACCAGCCGCAGGGCGGGGTCATCAGGGGAGGGGCGGCCCGGCCAGGGTGCCTGGTGGCGGTACAGTGCTAGGCCTAGGGGCGGGCGAGGGGCGGAGGCCCCGCAAGGCCCGCCTGCCAACCCCCGCCTCCGTTCTCACCTCGCGCAGGCGCGCCCCGGGCGGGGGAGCCGGCCGCCGGGCCCCCGAGCCCCAGGCCCCGGCGCAGGGCCGAGCGCAGGCCGGCGAGCTGGGCCTCTGCCGCGCGCCGCTGGGCCTCCACGCGGGCCCGCTCAGCCTCCAGGCCCTGAGCCCGGCCCTCGGCTGCGCTGAGTCGCAGTCCCAGGTCCGCGGCCTCGGCCCGGGCGGCCTCCAGCTTGAGTCCCAGGCTGCGAGCACGGTCCAGCTGCTGGCTCCGGGCGCCGCGCGCCTCCTCCAGGGAGCCCAGCAGGTCTCGCTCCCGGGCCCGGAACTCGCCTTCCTGCTCCTGCAGCTTCCGCTGGGCACCCTGGAGCTGGAGTGGAGACAAGGCCCAGGAGCAGGGGTCAGCAGAGCCACCCCACCCCCGACACCCAGCCTCCTGGCCCCCGGGCCCAAAAGCAGGGTGCGCAGCGCCTGTGGCCTCCACCCGAGCAGGAGGTGCGCGGACGCCGTGAGGCTATGGGAGGAAAGGCTAGCGTTTGTTTTCTCTCTGCCTTCTCTGTAAGTGCCTTGCAGTGTGCACCGTTTATCAGGAGTAAACTAACAGCTAAGGCCTGCATGGATAGGACTTATTAGTGCCAGGCACTAAGTACTTCCCCCCACCCAGAAAATCGAATCTCATTACCGCTATGAATCATCTCCATTTTACAGATGAGGAAACTGAGACACAGGGCAGTTATATACCTTGCCAAAGGCCACGATGCTAGAAAACTGAGAGCTAGGATTCAAAGCCAGGCACCCTGGCCCCAGACCTTTTCTCTTAACCACCAGAACAGGGTGCCTCTCAGTGCACATGATTTATCAATGAGTCACACAGTGACAGGAGGCACTAAAACGCTCCTTACCAGCGACGTGCACGACGACACACACCACACACGCCTCTGGTTCAGAGAGTGAGAGCCTCTCACTCACTGCCGTTAGTTTCACTGAACGTCATCCACAGAACACCCGGATGCCGAGACCTGCTCCAGGGCCTGGTATATATCCCCTATCCTATGGTTTAGTCACAAAGTCATGTCTGACTCCTGCGGACCCCATGGGCTGTACCTTGCAAGGCTCCTCTGTCCATGGGATTCTCCAGGCAAGAATACTGGAGTGGGCTGCCATTTCCTTCTCCAGGGCCCTATCCTATAACTGCTCTGAAGCACAGAGAGGTCAAGTGACTCATTCAAGGTCACACAGTAGATTCGGTGCCAGAAAAGAGTGGAGAGTGTCGGCTTTGGAGTCAGACAGAACTGGGTGGCTGTGTGACCTTGGATAAGTTTCCTTGACCTCTCTGAGCCTCAGTATCTGGTTCTCTCTCTAAAGTTAGGCTAATTATACCTACCTCATGAGGCTGCTGGGAGAATCAAACCAGTTTCTGTCTACAAAGCTCTCCCTACCCCTGCTACACAGTTCTTGTCGTTGTTATTGTTATACTTGGGGAAGAATCCCAACAAGTGGGGGTCAGGGACCAGTCCTAAGGAATGATCTCTCAGAATGACTCCAGCACGACTTCCCAGGAGGTCCAGTGTTAAGACTCTGTTTCCACTGTAGGGGGCAAGGTTCAGTCCCTGGTCAAGGAACTAAGATCCCACATGCCAAGCAGCGTGGCCAAAAAAAAGGGTCCCAGCCCCTTCTAACTGCCCCTGAGGACCCTCCCATCCAGGCCGCCTGCCCACCGTCTGGTTACCTCCTGCCGCATGGCCTCCAGGCTGGCCTCGCTCTGCAGCAACTTCTGTCGCAGGCCCAGGGCCTCCTGTCTACCCTCCTTCTCTGCCCGCTCGCCCAGCGCCAGGCGGCCCTGCAGCTCCAGCAGCTCTCGGCCCAGCCTGGCGTTCTCGCTGTCCAGCATCTTCATCTGGGAGAGAGTGGGCACAGGCAGGACTGAGGACCCTTTTCAGCACCATGCTCCCTTCAAGTCCAGGGTGCCCGTGAGTGCCACAAGCTCTAACAGCAGTCCTTCAGCTCTGCCCCGGAACCTGCCCGGTCTAAACCTGGCACAGAGGGAACTCAGGACCCGCTGCTCTAGAGACCAGGACCATGTGGGCGTGCTTACTGTCTGACTCTTTGCAGCCCCATGGACTGTAGCCCACCAGGTTTCTCTGTCCATGGAATTATCTGGGCAAGAACACTGGAGTGGGCTGCCATTTTCTCCTCCAGGGGATCTTCCCAACCCAGGGATGGAACCCACATCTCTTGCACTGGTGGGCAGATTCCTTACCACTGAGCCACCTAGGAATCTCTAGGGATACATACATTGAACATAGCCCGAATCCACTGGAGGCCCGTGCCTGATAACTCCAGCCAGGTCAGGCACCTGGGCACCAGTGACCTCAGTGTACCACCTAATCACAGCTACCTCCCACAGAGAGTGGGGGCGGGGAGTGCTGAACCCCTAGGACTTCTGCAGGGCAGGGACTCTGGGTCATCTTTCAACTCCACAATGATGCCTAATTTCTATGGAGTGTCTACCACATGTCCAGCCCTGTTCTAAGTACTTTGGCCATGTGAATTCGTTAATACAGGATAGGTACTGACATTATCCCTCTTTAACAGACAAAAAAAAGAAAACTCAGAGAGGTGAAGTGACTTGCCCAAAGTCACACAGCCCACAAGCAGCACATTGGGATCTGATCTCAGACAAATAGAATCAAAGGGATGTTTCTAGCCCCCTATTTCCCAGAGGGGCAGGTGGGGGTGAGGCCCACCTACCCTGCGGCACTGGAGCAAAGGGGACTTTAAAGCGAGCCATCTCACACAAAATCCCAGCAGGAGCCTGGCACACAGGCTCCCGCCAGAGATGCTTGTGGTTTCCCAGGACTTGAGCCTAACAGGAGGGGGCCTGGGGAGAGGGTTAGGGGCGCACTGGTGGAAGGTGGGGGGTCTGTTATTCAGGCTGCAGTTATCTCTGGGGGAGGCAGAGCCTGGGTGCCAGAGGGGGCTGTTTCCTGTCCTGCTGGTCTTCTGGAGGGAAGCCTGAGTGCTCAGTGGCAGGGCAGTGCCCAGTACACAGCGGGTACTTGTTAAGTGCTTGCTGCTGTTGACGGCCTTGGAGGTCATCTAGTTCAGAGCTCTGCAAACTGCAGGCCAAGATTCCACAGGCCAAATTCCACCAGGCACCTGTTTCTGTAAGGGTTTGAGCTAAGGATGGTTTGTATGTTTTTAAGTAGTTAAAAATGACTCATTTTCACATGGTTGAAAGAAAAGCAAAAAAAGAATATTTCTGACACATGAAAAGTATATAAAATTCAAATTTCAATGTCCATAGGCAAAGTTTTAATGGAACACACTCCACTTACGCAGGTGCTATCCAGGCCAGCTTTCTCCCTGATGGCAGAGAAGAGTAGTCGCGACAGACACCGTAAGGCCCAGAAAGCTGGAGACATTTACTACTGGCCGCTTTTCAAAACAAAGGTTTGGCAGCTACTGACCTAGTTCATGGGATCTGCACCTCCGGTTCTTCACAGATTCCTTTGAGAACTGGCTAAGAGCCCCAGACCCAATCTTTGGAGCTATGTGAATAAATGTGTACACAAAAGTACACACACACTCACAGAGTTTCATGGTTTGAGGACTCCTCGAAGACCATCCATTAATACCAATGACAGGTAACAGGCCTTGTTGCAGCTCAAGCCCTTGGGCTTGAATACACGAGGGGCCTCGGCTCCAGGAAGGGGGTGCGGTAGACTCGGGGCGCACAGCGAGTGCCCGGCAGGGGGACGGGGTGGGGGTGTACCTGCCGCCGGAGCTCCTGCAGCTCCCGCCGCGCCTCCAGCCGCGAGCGCTCCACCTCCTGCAGCCTGGCCCGCAGCTCCCCAGCGTCCTTGCCCACGGCCACCCGGGCATCCTCCAAGAGCACCAGCTTCTGCTCCTTGTCCTCGTTGGCAAGCTTCAGGCTGGAGTGGGCAGAGGGCAGAGGTGGCCCCCGGTCCTGGGGAGGGTACCCTGAGTGACCCTATACAGCAGCCCTTCCCCCTGGTTTCTGGAGTGGCTCTGGCAGCCTCCTGCCCACAGGTACCCAGTGCCGCCTGCCAAGCGGTCCTCCCCTGGGCCAGGCCCTCCAGGGACGGGGAGCAGACCCTCGGCGGGGAGAGGCAGACCAGAAGGCGCACTGGTCTCCAGGGCGACGCTGGCAGGTGGGGCCAGGGGCTGGACCCCTCCCCCGCCGGCCACCGCCACTCCCCTTCCTGCAGGGAAGGAAAATCATCACCTCAAACAAGTCTCCAAAAAGTGAGGGGCGGGGCTTGGCGAAGGGGCGGGGCTCGGAGAAGGGGTGGCCGGGCCTGCGCATCCCCCACCTGACCCGCTCGCTCTCTGCCGTCTTCAGGGCCGCACGCAGCTCCTCGTTGGAGCGCCGCAGGGCCTCGCGCTCCCTGGCGCCCTCGCTCAGGCTGCGCTGCAGCTCGGCCACCTCCTGGCGCTGGGCCTCGTGGACGTCCTGGCCCTCCCGCACCTTGCGCTGGGCCTCCAGCAGCTCCCGCCGCAGCCCGCCGCGCGCCTCTTCCAGCAGGCGCAGCTGGGTCCGAAGCTCTTCTGCCTGTGAGGACAGCGGGGATCCACAGCCGAGGGCCAGGCCCCCTTGGGCTGGATGCGAGCCCGCCCTTCCCGTCTCCGCGGCCATAGGCGCCTGCCCCATCCCTCTGCCGTGACTGTGCCTGCAGGTGAGCAGGTTATGATTTGGGGCAGAGCATGCTGGAGTCACAGTCCATGGAGTCGTTAAGTCAGACACGACTGAGCAACTAACACAGCTGCCACCTAATCACCAATCAAGAGCACCCTGCAGGGACTTTTGTGGTGNCGACTCTTTGCAGCCCCATGGACTGTAGCCCACCAGGTTTCTCTGTCCATGGAATTATCTGGGCAAGAACACTGGAGTGGGCTGCCATTTTCTCCTCCAGGGGATCTTCCCAACCCAGGGATGGAACCCACATCTCTTGCACTGGTGGGCAGATTCCTTACCACTGAGCCACCTAGGAATCTCTAGGGATACATACATTGAACATAGCCCGAATCCACTGGAGGCCCGTGCCTGATAACTCCAGCCAGGTCAGGCACCTGGGCACCAGTGACCTCAGTGTACCACCTAATCACAGCTACCTCCCACAGAGAGTGGGGGCGGGGAGTGCTGAACCCCTAGGACTTCTGCAGGGCAGGGACTCTGGGTCATCTTTCAACTCCACAATGATGCCTAATTTCTATGGAGTGTCTACCACATGTCCAGCCCTGTTCTAAGTACTTTGGCCATGTGAATTCGTTAATACAGGATAGGTACTGACATTATCCCTCTTTAACAGACAAAAAAAAGAAAACTCAGAGAGGTGAAGTGACTTGCCCAAAGTCACACAGCCCACAAGCAGCACATTGGGATCTGATCTCAGACAAATAGAATCAAAGGGATGTTTCTAGCCCCCTATTTCCCAGAGGGGCAGGTGGGGGTGAGGCCCACCTACCCTGCGGCACTGGAGCAAAGGGGACTTTAAAGCGCGCCATCTCACACAAAACCCCAGCAGGAGCCTGGCACACAGGCTCCCGCCAGAGATGCTTGTGGTTTCCCAGGACTTGAGCCTAACAGGAGGGGGCCTGGGGAGAGGGTTAGGGGCGCACTGGTGGAAGGTGGGGGGTCTGTTATTCAGGCTGCAGTTATCTCTGGGGGAGGCAGAGCCTGGGTGCCAGAGGGGGCTGTTTCCTGTCCTGCTGGTCTTCTGGAGGGAAGCCTGAGTGCTCAGTGGCAGGGCAGTGCCCAGTACACAGCGGGTACTTGTTAAGTGCTTGCTGCTGTTGACGGCCTTGGAGGTCATCTAGTTCAGAGCTCTGCAAACTGCAGGCCAAGATTCCACAGGCCAAATTCCACCAGGCACCTGTTTCTGTAAGGGTTTGAGCTAAGGATGGTTTGTATGTTTTTAAGTAGTTAAAAATGACTCATTTTCACATGGTTGAAAGAAAAGCAAAAAAAGAATATTTCTGACACATGAAAAGTATATAAAATTCAAATTTCAATGTCCATAGGCAAAGTTTTAATGGAACACACTCCACTTACGCAGGTGCTATCCAGGCCAGCTTTCTCCCTGATGGCAGAGAAGAGTAGTCGCGACAGACACCGTAAGGCCCAGAAAGCTGGAGACATTTACTACTGGCCGCTTTTCAAAACAAAGGTTTGGCAGCTACTGACCTAGTTCATGGGATCTGCACCTCCGGTTCTTCACAGATTCCTTTGAGAACTGGCTAAGAGCCCCAGACCCAATCTTTGGAGCTATGTGAATAAATGTGTACACAAAAGTACACACACACTCACAGAGTTTCATGGTTTGAGGACTCCTCGAAGACCATCCATTAATACCAATGACAGGTAACAGGACTTGTTGCAGCTCAAGCCCTTGGGCTTGAATACACGAGGGGCCTCGGCTCCAGGAAGGGGGTGCGGTAGACTCGGGGCGCACAGCGAGTGCCCGGCAGGGGGACGGGGTGGGGGTGTACCTGCCGCCGGAGCTCCTGCAGCTCCCGCCGCGCCTCCAGCCGCGAGCGCTCCACCTCCTGCAGCCTGGCCCGCAGCTCCCCAGCGTCCTTGCCCACGGCCACCCGGGCATCCTCCAAGAGCACCAGCTTCTGCTCCTTGTCCTCGTTGGCAAGCTTCAGGCTGGAGTGGGCAGAGGGCAGAGGTGGCCCCCGGTCCTGGGGAGGGTACCCTGAGTGACCCTATACAGCAGCCCTTCCCCCTGGTTTCTGGAGTGGCTCTGGCAGCCTCCTGCCCACAGGTACCCAGTGCCGCCTGCCAAGCGGTCCTCCCCTGGGCCAGGCCCTCCAGGGACGGGGAGCAGACCCTCGGCGGGGAGAGGCAGACCAGAAGGCGCACTGGTCTCCAGGGCGACGCTGGCAGGTGGGGCCAGGGGCTGGACCCCTCCCCCGCCGGCCACCGCCACTCCCCTTCCTGCAGGGAAGGAAAATCATCACCTCAAACAAGTCTCCAAAAAGTGAGGGGCGGGGCTTGGCGAAGGGGCGGGGCTCGGAGAAGGGGTGGCCGGGCCTGCGCATCCCCCACCTGACCCGCTCGCTCTCTGCCGTCTTCAGGGCCGCACGCAGCTCCTCGTTGGAGCGCCGCAGGGCCTCGCGCTCCCTGGCGCCCTCGCTCAGGCTGCGCTGCAGCTCGGCCACCTCCTGGCGCTGGGCCTCGTGGACGTCCTGGCCCTCCCGCACCTTGCGCTGGGCCTCCAGCAGCTCCCGCCGCAGCCCGCCGCGCGCCTCTTCCAGCAGGCGCAGCTGGGTCCGAAGCTCTTCTGCCTGTGAGGACAGCGGGGATCCACAGCCGAGGGCCAGGCCCCCTTGGGCTGGATGCGAGCCCGCCCTTCCCGTCTCCGCGGCCATAGGCGCCTGCCCCATCCCTCTGCCGTGACTGTGCCTGCAGGTGAGCAGGTTATGATTTGGGGCAGAGCATGCTGGAGTCACAGTCCATGGAGTCGTTAAGTCAGACACGACTGAGCAACTAACACAGCTGCCACCTAATCACCAATCAAGAGCACCCTGCAGGGACTTTTGTGGTGAAGGAGAAGGCAATTGCACCCCACTCCAGTACTCTTGCCTGGAAAATCCCATGGACCGAGGAGCCTGGTGGGCTGCAGTCCATGGGGTCGCTAAGAGTCGGACACGACTGAGCGACTTCACTTTCACTTTGCACTTTCATGTACTGGAGAAGGAAATGGCAACCCACTCCAGTGTTCTTGCCTGGAGAATCCCAGGGATGAGGGAGCCTGGTGGGCTGCTGTCTATGGGGTCGCACAGTCGGACATGACTGAAGCGACTTGGCGGCAGCAGCAGCAGTGGTTAGGACTCCACACCTCCCCTGCAGAGGGCACGGGTGTGATCCCTGGCTGGAGAAGTTGCCACATGCTGTGCAACGCAGCCGCCTGAAAAGACCGACCACCCTAAGGGTCAGCCTTAACACGTTATTAACCAGAGATGTGTTAATACCACCTCTGTTACCTAAACAGGTTGACCAAAAACGTTTCAATACTCACTTACAAATTGCTGGCCACAGGCATTAATTTCTGCAAAAACCCCTGGTCAATAACGAGTTAAGAAGGCAGGGACCCCACCAACCTTAAGTACACAGAAGGCCCTTAATAAATGTTTGCTTCCCTTCCTTCCTTCGTTCCCTTACTCTCAAGGGCACCTTCCGGGCCCCCAGCGGCCTCAGCTGTGCTGCGGCAGAGGGGCGAGCAGGCGGGCGGGCGGCTCACCTCGCGCAGGCAGGACTCCCGCTGGCGGCCCAAGTCCCCGGCCTGCTCCTGCAGCCTCTTCACCTCCTGGGCATGGGCCGCGGCGGCCTCCTCCAGCTGGGCCCGCAGGTCCTGCAGCTCGGCCGTCAAGGCGTTCACGGTGCTCTAGGATCGATGGCTTCTCAGACTTGGCGCTGTGGTGTCCACCCCGGCCCTGCCCCCGCCAGCCCGCCCCTGAATGCGGCTGGGCTAGCGGGGCACTGCCCGCTGTCGGCTCCCAGCGTGGCCACGCACGCCGGCCCATCAGGCCCTCTGTGATCTCTTGACACCCGGAAGTGCTCTGCATGCAGCTAGTCTCCCCCAGGCTAGGGGTTCACAAGGGCCCAGCTGTACCCTCTGCCTCCAGTGGCGACCCCCAAGAAAGGGTGAATCCTCCAGCACAGCCTGGAAGCTGCCGCAGGGCACAGCCACGCCTCCGCCCCGGGCCCTGCCGGCCTACCCGGTCCTGCTCCTGGCGGCTCTGGGCGTCCCGCTTCTGGCGCTCCATCTCCAGGGAGACGGCAGCCAGGCTGTGCCTCGTCCCCATCAGCTTCTCGGACAACGCCGTCTTCTCGGACTCCTTCAGTGACAGGGCCTGGGGAGAGGCGGGAGCAAAGGGCTCAGGTCCTGGGAGGTCCTGGGGGGATGCCTGGGCCTTTCCCTACCCTGCCCTGGGAACGGTGCCCCTGGGGGCTTGGGGCCCTAACCAGCCACCGCAGGTGGAGCCAGGGCCAAGTCGCAGCCCCAGAAAAGTGCTGGTGCACTGTTGTTGCAACGGTGGTAACAACCTGGACACAGACACAACTTAAGAGCTCGCACATCCTGAAGAGCCTTTCATTATTCCCATTTTACAGATGAGGCTATTGATGCTCAAAGAGGTAAAGGGACCTGCCCTGGGTTACGTGGCGGGTAAGGAGAGATGGATGCAGCCTGCTCTGTATCCATTACATTACAGGAAGGTTAGGAGTTAGTTCTTTCTGAGTAGGGTCAGCTGCTGCACAAGGGCTCCATGGGGACTGCTCGGAGGCAGTCACAGGGACGCCATGCCCAGCCTGGGGTGGAGGAAGGGTGAGTGGAGGGAGTCAGCTTTTCAGGAACAATACTCCTGGTGTCGGGATTGTGGTGGCTACGCGTTAAGCTCCTGCCGTGTGCCAGGCCCACCCGCTGGACACAGGGGTCTCAGTGATGCCTCACAAACGCCCCTTGAGTTCCCACTGTGAGGGGAAGAAACCGAGGCCCGGAAAGGACTCCTGGCCGCAAGCCTGGGGACGCTCAGGGACTGGGCCCTCGGGCAGCTGCCGGAGCCCACGCACCTGCTGCTTCTCAGCCTCGGCCAGGAGCAGGCCCTCGTCACGCTCCTGCTGCAGGGCGGCCATCTCCTCGCTCAGCTCTTCCTTCTCGGCCTCCAGCCGGGCCAGCAGCTCCTCCCGTTCCCGCTGGAGCTGACCCTGCAGGCGGGCCCGCTCTGCGCCCAGCTCCCGCCACGCCGCCTCCTGAGGGCCAGGCGGAGGTGTGCGTGAGCCATGTGGCTGGGCAGGCAGCCGCTCTCCACCCTCAGGGCAGCCGGGCCTCGGGGCAGGTGAGGTGGGTGAGAGGAAGGGCTATGACAGGGCCATGCCGGGGCTGGGCAGACCCCAAGGAGCAGCGGCCAGTGGGCTGGGAGTTGAGTGGAGCGTGGGCAGAAAATGTTTCCTGGAGGGAACGAGCAGTAGTCAGTCAGGCAGAGAAAAAAGAAAAAGGGCCCTGGGTCAGAGCACAGCCCCAGGGACCGCTCGGAGGAAGCGGAAGATGGGGGGTGGGGTGGGGGGCCAGGGCCAGAGCCACATGGAGCAGTCAGGCCAGACCACACCAGACCAGCGTGCAGCAGGGAGGCGCGATCTGATTCCCAGGGACAGCAGAGGCCTCAAGCCAGGGTGATACGGGGCAACCTGAATTTTAGAGCAGTGGGTTGCTGTGGGCTTCCCTGGTGGCGCTAGTGGTAAAGAACCAACGTGCCAACGTAAGAGACTCGGATTCGATCCCTGGGCCGGGAAGATCCCCTGGAGGAGGGCATGGCAACCCACACTGGTCTTCTTGCCTGGAGAATCCCATGGACGGAGGAGCCTAGTACGGCCCATGGGGTCGCAAAGAGTCGGGACATGTCTGAGCAACTTAACACGCACACACACAGAATGTGGAAGAAGGCCTGGGACTAGGGGTCTGGGCAGAGCAGGGCTAGGTCGGCTGTGAGGACTGAGGAGGCCTGGGTCTGGGAGCCACAGAGTCGCTGACATTAAGAGGCCGAGTCTGGGGTTGCAGGGAGAGGGCGGGCGGGCACAGAGTCTGGCCTCAGGGACTGGGTGGGTGAGACCCACAGGCAGAGCCCACCCGGGACCTCAGGGGCGCCTGGCCCCGCACACGTCTCAACAGCTGTGAGCACTCCCTGCACAAAATGCGGTGCTGGCCCTGCTGAGGGAGGGGCCTCCACCCACCCAAACCCAAGAGGACGGGGTGCGGGGGGCCCTGGCGGAGAGGGCCACCGCCCAAGGCCCTGCCAGAGGCGGCCCGGCCCAGGACGGGAGAGGCAGGCCCTGCCCCGAGGCCCGCCCGGGGAGCGCTCCAGTGCAGCAAGAGCCACCAGCACCCGGGAAGCGCCTGCTCTCTGGGAAGCCCTTCGTGTGGTTGGGCTGGCCTGCCGTTCCATCCTGAACAAGCTTTCTGGCCAGCCTCAAACTGTCACCGTTCCCCACGGTTACGATGAGCAAGTGAAGGCACAGAGGCCTTTGGGAGCAAAACCAGCAGGCGGCCGAGACCGGGCCTGAGACGGGCAACACAGCTTCAGAGCCGGTGTGCTCAGACACTGCTGCTCTGCTCTTCAGTGACCTGGCCCCTTACTTTTCTACGTGCTCTGGTCTCCAGAATTTACTTTCACATGCAAATAGCACTTCTCACAAATTAAAGTGCTTTCCTGCTATACATTAGACCAGCATTTCCCAAACATGTCTGTGGACCTCCTGCCTCGGATCACCAGGGCTGGAAGTTTGGGGCCTGGGAATCTGCATGGTTGATAAGAAGGGGCCCCTGATGGATCCTCCCAGCTGCCCCAGGGCCTCTGAAAGACAGATGAAGCTCCATTTCACAGATCTGGAGACTGGGGCAGAGTGAGAAGGCTGACTTGCCTGAGGTCACAGAGGAGCAAAGCTAGTGGTTCAGAGCCGCCGTCCACCCAGCCCTCCCCAGTCGGCCCCAAGCCAGCAGCCCGAACCTTCTCCCGCTGGAGCCGCTGCAGGTCCTCCTCGTGGGCTGCCCGCTGCTCCCGCAGAGAGGCCTGGGCCTCGCGCTCAGCCTGCAGCAGCTTCCGGGCTGCCAGCTCCTTGTCCAGAGCAGCCTTCTCCTCTGCAGCCGCCATCTGCTGCCGCAGGCCCGCCAGCTCCCCTGTGCGGCAGCGACGGGACGGAGTCAGGCCTGGGGGAGCTCCCCAGCAGGCCAGCAGCCCCGGGCAGGGGAGCCCCGGGGGCAGAGTCCCAGAGGGGAACGGGTCCCCTGGTATCGAGGCTGAGTTCCCTTGGAGAGCCTCCTGCCTTCTCTGGGCCGCAGTTTCCCCATCGGCTGCATGCCCAGTGGCCCTACCCATTTGGAATGGCATCTGAAGGATGGAATGACTGAAGGAGGGGCCCCAAAACAGGGAGGACCCAAACATACGGCAACCCCTGTCACTGAGCGCTTACTCTGGCGGGCACCTGGCAGGCACGTCACGCCTAGGCGGCTTACCCCCAGTTCCCAGATGAGGACAGGGAGGCTCAGGGAAGACGGGTCCTCCCAAGGCCGCGCAGCTTTCCGCAAGGCGCCACCTTTAGTGACTGACGGCCACAGTATGCTTGGGGGACTGTCAGCACTAACGAAAATGGCCGCGACGAAGGTGCGCCCCACTGTGGGCAAAATCTAGAAGCCACCCTGGGGGCTGGAGGCCACCAGACACTGTCGGCATTCCCCTTCTAGAGGCGCTCAGTAAACGTGGAGCGAGGAAGAACCCCGAGTTCCGAGACTGGGGGCAGTGAAAGCATTCATAAAAGCAGCTGGTGGCGGCTCCGCAGGGTGCTCAGGGCGCTAAGGGTCCCGACGGCGTGAGCAGCAGGCACCACGCCGAGGCCACACTTCCCTCACCTCATCCTGGTGAAGCCTCGGGAGGCTCAGAAAGAGGAGGGGCTGGGAGCCGGGTCAGCCAGAGCCAAGGATCCCAACATCAGAGAGAGCCCGAACTACACGGGGCACAGTCTGGGTGCAGCCCGGTGTCCCGCCCCTGCCTCAGGGGCACAGCCTGGGTGCAGCCGGGTGCCCACCCCCGCCTCAGGCCTGCCTACCGGTCAGGGCCTCCTTGGCCAGCAGCAGGGCCCGCCCGTCTGCCTCCAGCTGCTCCCGCCGGGACTCGAGCTGCGCCAGCTGCCTCTGCACCTCAAACAGGCTGCTCTCCAGGGCTTCCTTCTCCGAGCTGCAGCACACGCCGTACCTGAGGCCTGGGACCCAGCCCCCGGAGCCCCAGAGGATTCCAAGGCGTGGCCAGGCAGGGCCTGGTGCCACCCTACCTGCCCAGCCGCGTCCAATGCATGGGCGGGGCTGGTCACCGGGCGACCCTGGCCGACCCCCCCAGGGGGCCAGCCAGAGCCCAAGGCCTTACCGCAGGCGTGCAGCCTCCTCCGACAGGGCCTGGCCCTCACGCTCGGCGGCCGCCAGCTGCACTGCCAGGCCGGCCCGCTCCCTGGCCAGCGCCTGCTTCTCCCGCGAGGCCCGCTCCAGCGCCTCTGTCTGCCGCTGCGCCTCCTGTCGGGCCTGCTCCAGCTGCTGCTCCCGCTCGCCCACCTGCCGGGAGAGCTGGCCCCCACCAGGCACTATAAGCGCTACCCCGGGGTCTCCCCTGCTTATCCTGAAGCATCCCAGCCCCAGGCCTGGCCCAGCCCTGGCCTGGCAGGCAGGAGACCAGGCCCAAGCCCAGGGTCTACCCTGGTGTGCTGTATCTGCACCGATCGCAGCCTTCTCTGGACCTGCAGTGCACAGGGTCCTCGCTCAGTCTGGGCAGTAACCGAACCCTTGCTGTTCCCCCAGCACGTCCAGGGGAGGTGGGTATATAGCACAGACCACAGGAGAACTGCCCCACAGGCTGCAGGGAGGGCCTGGAGCCCGGTTCCCAGGCCACACGGGCTGCTCGCTAGCGACCCCAGGAAGCCAGGCCCTCCAGGACAGACACCCTAAGGTCCCTTCCAGCTATGGTTTCCCAGCACATCTGATTCCAGTTCTAAACTTCTCTACCACGTATCTACTAAGTGCTGACTCATTTTTTCAAGTGTCTATACAGCGCACTCTTCAGAACAACCCTCTGGGATGAGAACTATCACCCCAGTGTTGCAGATGGGGCCACTGGGACACGGGCGCCTTGGGGAACTTGCTCCAGGTCCCAGCTTGCAGAGGCGGGGCTGGATTTCAGCGGGGAATCAGGCTCCAGAGCCTGTGGCCTCCAGCGTCTAGAAGCCCTCCAGCGCCGGCCCCCACCCACCTGGGCAAGCTGCTCCTGCAGCCGGCAGCGCTCGCGGTGCAGCTCGGGGACCTGGTGCGCCAGCACCTCCCGGGCGCGCTCCGCTGCCCGTAGGGAGCCCTCCAGGCCCTGCCGCGCCACCTCCTGCTCCAGCCGCCCCTGCTCCAGCCGCCCCTGCTCCTCCTGGGATGTGGCGGCCGCCTGCTCCACCTGCCGCTGCCGGCCCAGCAAGGCCGCCTTCTCCTCCTCCAGCTGTGGGTCAGGCGGGGCTGAGAGCGGGGGCAAACCCAGCCCTCATGCCGGAAAGGGGCCCACCTGTCACCCCCACCGGGCGAGGGGACAGGGGAGGTTCCCGAGGGCCAAGTGCAGGGCCGGAGGCCATCGGGGAGGAGACGCAGGGCCTGCGGGGCCTTCTTTTCCATCAGACCACGAGGGAGAAGACAGGCGGAGTCAGAGACAGAACAAGACAGAGGGACAGAGGTGTCCAGGGAGGGGTGGGCTGGGCCTGGGCTGGGCCTGGGGGCGCCTCTGGAGGGTCTCTGAGGAGCAGGGGAGGGGTAAGGCAGGAGGGTCCACAGGCCTACCACGTACCTGGGCGACAAGGCGGTTCAGAGCCAGCTTGTCCTGTGCCAGACCCTCATTCAGGGCGCTCAGCTTGGACAAGGCGTCCCGCAGAGAGGCCTCCTCCACCTTCAGCTTGGTCGTGGAGAGCTCGAGCGCCACGCGGCCAGCCTCCGCCTGCAGGGTTGGAACCAGCGGCCAGTCAGGCGGAGAGAGCAGGGACGCGGAGATGCAGAAGGAAGAGGAGAAAGTCAGAGAGGCGGGCGGAGGGAGAAGCATGGGGGGACGAGGCCCTCAGACAGGGCGGGGGCACGAGAAGGGAGACGCAACGTGAGACAGAAAGAATCCCTGCGGACGGCCTGCTGCCCACGCAGAGCTGGACAAGGGCCGACAAAGCCGGCTCCCGCCATAGGGCACGGCCCGAGGTCAGAGGGTACCAGAGTAGGGTCGCGGGCAGGAGTGGGACAGGCACCAAGAGCTGCGCCCCCAGCCCTCACAGACCCCAGGGCCTATGCCCAGAGGGGGGGGCCAGGCGACCTGAGCCACAGGCCCTGCCCCAGAAGCACCTGGAAAAGCAGAGGTGCTCCAGGCCTAGAGGGTAGCTCACTTATGGCTGGGATCAGAGGTCAGCCTGAGTCCAGGAGGAGGAGTCAGTCTGTGGCCAGAGGGAGGAGGCCTGGGGCCCAGGGCAGAGGTGGGCCTGTGGCGGGGCGGCAAACGGGAACCCACCTTGGCCAGTGCCTCGGCTACCTCAGCCTTCTCGGCCCGCAGCATGTCCCGCTGCAGCGTGGCACTGCTCAGTGCCTCCCGCACCTCCACCAGCTCCTTCGCCAGCCCTGAGCGCTTCCCTTCCAGCTGCTCCAGTTGTCTGTGGCTGTGGGACAGAGGGCAGGGGGTGCCCCAGGTCACTCCCCTGAGTCTCCCACAGCCAGACATGCTGGAGCAGCGAGAGGCCAGCACGAGGCAGGAGCCTCACCCACAGGGACAGCCAAGCCCTCGGTGACTCTGAATCTCAGTTTTCACATCTGCAAAATGGGGTAACACCCACCTTGTGAAGTTGTTAAAAGGATATGTGTCCTTATTGTGACCTGACATACCTCCCCAAGGGCCTTCAGAAACAAGGATAATATCCACTGCCACAACATGCTAACCATCACTGTTACTTATGCCTCAGAGAAACAAATGAGCAGCACAACGGTTAGGAGGCGAACTCTGAAGCCCTAGTGACTGGGTTCAAATCCTGGGTCTCCTACTAACTAGCTGCGTGACTTTGGGCAACTTAGATGACCTTTCTGTGCCTCAGTTTCGCTGTTGATAAGATGGAGCTAATAACAGCTCCTGCATCACAGAGTTATTATGAAGGTGAGATCAGAGAATCTAAGCGCTTAAAATGGTGTCTGGTACTTAGTAATGTCAGTATTAGCCTTATTATGATAACTTTAAATTTAAAAATAATATTGTTACATATAAAATGTTACATTTTAATTAAATAATATGGATGACAGAGGATGAGATGGTCAGATGACATCACCGACATTTCAATGGACATGAGTTTGGGTAAACTCTGGGAGTTGGTGATGGATAGCCTGGCGTGCTGTAGTTCATGGGGTCGCAAAGTGTCGGACACCACTGAGCGACTGAACCGAACTGAATGTTATATATAACTTAATNGGGAGGGGGGCGGCGGGGCGGCGGCCCGACCTTGGCCTGCAGCCGCTGCACCAGCTGCGCCTGCCGCTGCTGGCCCTCCTGGTAAGCCTGCAGCTTGCGCCGGTAGGAGGCCTGCTCCTCCTGCAGCTGCCGCCGCAGCTCCACGCTCTGCAGGGCCAGCCCCCTGGGCTCCTGGGCTTCCGGCTCCCCGGACTCCCGACGCACAGCCTGCTCCAGCTGCGGGGAAGGGCCCCCGGTGAGAGTCCTGCGCCTCCCCAGAAGGCAGGCTCAGACCTCTGTAGGAGCGCCAGGCTGGACCCCGACCCACGATGCCTTGCAGGCCCAGGTGGGCAAGCCCAGGATGCAGAGCACGTGTGCACGGCCAAGCATAAACACAGAGGAGGCAAGCAGGGACACACAGACAGGGTGTGCAGGGACGCACAGGGTGTGCAGGGACGCGTGCAGGTGGGCCCACACACGTGTGCACACAAAACACAAAGACACCGTGGGGCAAACCTTGAGGCCCGCGCACACTCCAGAGCACCCAGCGTGCTGCGTGGGCAACTATGAGATCCGTGCCGTGCCACCGAACCCAGGAAACCCGGAGTTTGCTCCCCACTGTATCTTAGGACAGTGAGCATGCTATCTTAGAATAGCATGCTAATGAATTAACAGCACGAGCATATGTAATACATTCAGAGGCAGCAAAACACATGCACACACACAACACACACAGGTCACCTCAGACACCCTAGACTGACACCGACGGACTCACCCGGCTCCCATTCCCCACACACAGTGCTCAGGTTTCTAAGAGGCGAGCACCAGTGTTCTGATGCATGGCGTGGCTTATGAACGGCCTCCCAGCCCAGCCTGGCCCCCAGCTCTCTGCTCCCCCTCACTGGGGGGACCTCCACCCAACCCCGCCCCCCACGCCCAGGCAGCCTGCAGCCCCTTCATCACCCAACCCTGGGGTCAGCAGCAGGACGCCTGCTGGCTCTGACGGCCTCCACTAGCCCAAACCCCCTCACTCCTCCAGGCATCTGCTGGTCCCAGGGGGGGCCCAGCCTCCTCCAGCAGTGTAGAAAGGAGGGAGGAGGCAGCCGAGGATGGCAGGGCTCAGAGGAGGATGGTCCCAGAGTGGACCGACAGAAGGGCCGAGCCCAGAGCCTGGCCTGTGAGAGGCGGGGCAGGGCGTCCGTTCACACACCCACCCACGTCCGGTCCCGGGGAGGCCAACGGCAAGGAAGACAACCGTCACCCATACGGACCAGGGGCCCAGGCCAGGCCAGCCCTCCAGGCCGGGGTTAAGCAGTGAGCCAGGAGAGGCTCAGGGAGCCACCAAGCTGAGAACAACCTCATGTCCACCCCCACCCAGGGGACAGCGCTGGGACAGGGTGACTGTGCCTACGCAGGCTGTGTGGCAGCTGCAGCTCATGTTGGGGGAACCAGGTCTGAGGGTGCAGGAGCAAGAGATATGCAGGGGGTCTCTCTCCCTGGGGGGCAGGCAGCAAGCCCGTGGCCAGTATCTGCGTGGAGCCCACCCAGGTCAGGTGAAGGGCAGAGCGTCTGTGCTGGCCGCGGCACCGGGATGCTACGTGTGTAAGCATCAAGCAGGTGGTTCCTGGATGTGGGGGGCGGGGGTGTGTTTTGCCGTTCGTCTCCATGTGTGACCCTGTGTGTCTGTGTCTGGGCCTTCATGGGGACCTGGGTGAGCTGACACCTGTGGTCCAAGGCATATGTTGTGGTGAAGCAGATGGGTGCATCTGCATGTGGGCCTACGTGTCCATGCATTTGTACGCTTGTGTGCACAGTTGTATGAGGGGGGGTCTGCATGCATCTGTGCACACCTGTGTCTGGCTGTAGGTACCCAGCCAGCATTGGGCTGTCTGCAATGTGGGTAGATACGCCATGGTGTGTGGCTGTGTGTGCGGGTGGGACGGTGTGGTGTCTGGTGCAGCTTCTGTGAATCTGAGTGTATCCTCTTGGCGGGCTGTTGGTCTGTGTATATAGATGGGCTTCCCAGGTGGCACAACTGGTAAGGAACCCACCTATCAATGCAGGAGACGTAAGAGATCTGGATTCGATCCCTGGGTTTGAAAGATCCCCTGGAGGAGGGCATGGTAAACCCCTCCCGTATTCTTGCCTGGAGAATCCATGGACAGACGAGCCTGGTGGCCTATGGTCCACAGGGTCACCAAGCGTCAGACATGACTGAAGCGACTTGCACGCATGCACACGTGCATGTACAAAGGGTCTGGCGGTGGCCATGGTGTGTGTCTCACACAGCNTATTCTTGCCTGGAGAATCCATGGACAGACGAGCCTGGTGGCCTATGGTCCACAGGGTCACCAAGCGTCAGACATGACTGAAGCGACTTGCACGCATGCACACGTGCATGTACAAAGGGTCTGGCGGTGGCCATGGTGTGTGTCTCACACAGCTGTGTGAGCCAGGCACTGTCCGCCTCGGGTTTAGAGGGGTCCCTGCCGCTGTGGGAACCAGGCGCTGTCCGTCTCAGGTTTAGAGGGGTCCCTGCCACTGTGGGAACCAGGCGCTGTCCGTCTCTCGGGCTTGGCGGGGTCCCTGCCGCTGTGGGAACCAGGCGCTATCTGTCTCTTGGGTTTAGGGGGGTCCCTGCCGCTGTGGGAACCAGGCGCTGTCCGTCTCTCGGGTTTAGGGGGGGTCCCTGAGGCTGTGGGAACCAGGTGCTGTCTGTCTCTTGGGTTTAGGGGGGTCCCTGCTGCTGTGGGAACCAGGCGCTGTC